>JBBIGA010000007.1:11658779-11672846 GCA_037576975.1 Alestes dentex
TTCTTAAAGTCCTGTATTTTTATTACTGTAAATTAAATTAATTTATTACTGTATTTACCTGCTCATACCAAAGAAAAGGACAGCGCATACCAAAGAAAATGTGCGTGCATGAATTACAGTGCAGTCTATATAGGCGTAACGTTGGTATTTCACATTCTAGCACTGCGACAGCAGTTCAGTGTAAACTGTACAGTACAGATATGGGTTTGCCTTTACTGTATGTAAAGTTTACTTTACTGTATGTGTTCCCCGCAAAGTTGGGGTCCAGAGTTCGCAGCCTCAGTTGTTCACAGATTTTTTTTCTTAGAACCTAACAGATAATTGTCAGCGGAAACTGCAAATATCCTCAGCATTTATTTTGCTTTTTTCATAGCAATATAGAATTTTTCATTCATTTTAGTGCTAAATTATTACAAAAGTATAATTTTGTAACAAATATTTACATAAATTCAGCTGAATTTCCATATAAAATATAACTGTTTGCATTTTTTAGTATTGTTGAGAGAACACAAATCAAACACGAAAACTGTCGAGAGAACACAAATCAAACATGGGACCGTGAAATACCCCTGTACTCAGAAGCGGGAGTTTTAAAAGCAGCCAATTCGAGAGTGTTATTCCCTGTGACACATCTCTGGTAGATGCAGTCCAGCATTCCTGCATCATAACAGTTTCCTGCATGTAGCGGGGAGTTGAATTTTTTAAGGGTAATAAATTAAGCTGAGTTTAAAATGAAATTAAAGTGTTTTGGGAGCATATTTGGAGGCATATTTAGGGTTTACACTTTAAAAATGGGCATTTTTTTTCCCACATCAAAAATTCACGTTTTTAACAATCCATGGGTGCTCTTGGAACATAACCCTACGAATTTTGGGGTTCGACTGTGTGTATATATTTATATATACACACACACATACACACAGATATATACTGTATATACATACATGCTGCAATTTTATTCTTGCCATATCACCCAGCCCTAATTAGCAGTAATGATCTTGGTCCAGCTTCTTCTTTGCCGTGGGGTACATCACCTATGCCCAGAGCTGAGCCCTGAGTGTGCGGAAAGAAGCAGAAGCGTTGGAGAAGGCCAAAGGTTGAGACATCTTGAGTCTCACTGAAGACCAGTGTCCTGATGCTGGAGTTGCACAGACAGTTTAATCATGCACGGATCATGTAACGGGTTGGTGTTCAGAGGGAGATCAGAAGCAAAATAAGCATACCATGCCGCCAGGCAAGAGGGCAGGAAAAGAATTGAGAAAAATCAATGAAGGCTTTAATTAGAGGTCTAAGTAAGTCTGGGTAGAGAGGGGCAGAGAGAGAGAGAGGGGTAGAAAGATAGATGGATAGATGGATAGATGGATAGAGGCTTTAAAAGACAGAGGCAGAGAAGCGCCGCTGTCTCCGGGGACTCTCCCTCCGAAGGGCTACAACCATAGGCTGAAGAGTAACATTCAATGCCCAGAAATCATTGCTTTTTCTGCTTTATTTGCGCCTGGAGCCTAGTGACGGGTGGGGTGGAGGGGTCATGCACGCATGAGTAACCAAACCTTCAGTCTGCACATAAATAAATCACATACACAGACAAATAGGTGATGAGGAGGCACTCTGCATCCAGACAGTTAAATAGCTTGTTTGACACAAAACAGCAAAATCTATATCAAAATGTACATAAAAGGAACACTCACCCTTAAAACAATGCAACAACTGCAGTTCATTATAACAGCAAGAATAATAAAAATAAAAAATGTCTTAGTGCCCACCTTAACCTTTTTCAGCCAGTGATGCTGTGTTCACAGCAACCAGCTATGAAATACCATTGTCAGATAAGAACCCTGAGGTATTTAGAACAAGATTACATTTGAGCCACGCTCAATATGAATGTACTGCAATGTATATTTCATCATTCTGTAGTCCGACAGGCACCCTTTACATGGTGCAGGTGTACGGCACTCTACTAAAATAGAGAGGAATATGAAATACATGACACTGCTTTGTTCCACATAACTCCTAAATAAATACAGCAGTCTGGTCTTGTGCTCTGAGCTCACAGCAAGTGCTGAACGCATTCTCTCCTCATATTGACAGCTACAGCTAAAAGCAGTTGGAGCACTTTTATTTCTTTCTCTGAAAACGTGTGCAAGCGGCTCCAATTTCCCTCTCAGCTCACTGGAACATCAGTGGCCTGTCTCTTCAGAGTGATCCTACTGTCAGGTGACATCACATTCAATAAAATCCCTAGGCACACAGAGACAGAGGCAGGCCTATGTTACAGTAAACCGTCTAGAGAGCACAGAGCCTGCAAAGACAGAATGATCTAGGATCAGCGCACTGGCTTGGCTGGTGATGTTTTCACAAGTTAGAAGAGAGAAAATTAACTGTGTATTAGATTAGATCATAGGAGAACTAGGCTGAGGAACAAACCAATTTAATACAATGCAAATAAAAGGATGCCCATGTTCAGCAGGTTACTGGGGACATATGAGGTAAACTTCAGGAGTTTCAGTCCAATTGCAGAGACTTAATTTGATCTCCAGAAACAGCACTTTTAACTATTATTCTAGAATTTTAGCCATACCTGTGGGAATTGTCTCAGCACAGCAATAAAGTTCAAATGTTTGGTAAGCGTTCATTACTGGAGAGTAAACAGGCCCCAAAGACCACTGAATGTATAGCAGTAAATTGTTGGGGGAAGCAGTATGGACGCACTGTGTTCAAAGGGGGTCTAAATAAGTTGGTTCATTCGCTGAAAGGGTCTAATGAGTCAATGTCCATCTCTCTCTCTCTCTCTCTCTCACACTCTCTCACTCTCTCATTAATGATCAGCCATTCACTACAATCTTCAGATTGCTTTCATGTTCTATGACAGCCTGTACAACCGAATCGGTACCCGCACTGAGTTTCTGAGTAGGAATGAGATTCAAAGGAAAAGATTGACTAGTGCAGTCCATTTAATGAAACAAATATCAATTCTATTCAATACAATTTATCCTCAAAGTCAAAGGTGATTTCAATAGAAGAAAGTATGAAATAGTGGGACATGGATAGCACTTCATTGTATAGGATTCCATTCCCCAAATTACAAGAGGTCTTTGATCTTGTAAGACTGCAACTACAACTAGTGATGCACTTCAGCTCCTACCTAAATATCCTAAGTGTCATCATACTAGACTACAAGCCTTTACACACCAAGCTTAAAAATTATTGCATTATTTGGATATCAAATCATTCATTTGTACCAAATGCAAAGTTTGGACAACTAAAATACATCATGCGACTTTTAAAAAAAACTTAGTCAAGTGATATTGGCACAGCAGCAACCATGGAGATGGACTGGAAAGGGGTGTGGATCTGTAATCCTGGAGGGCTGGATTGTTCGGTTTGATGAATTTTCTGTTCAAACAATCCTGATTCAACACAGCAGTTAACTGCTGGACTTATAGCTGTCTCAGAACAGAAAAATCAAGAATAACCGTGTGTATCCGGTCATCAGGATCCCTAACTCTAAATCATCAGCTTAACTGAGTTACAGATAGATTAAATTGTTTGTGTAAGCTTTCAAAACATTCTAGCTTCTGTCCAATGTCACTGTTAGTGTGGGGAGCACTTGATGTCACTCACTTGCACTTGATTAATTTTTTGTTCTGTGTCACAAAAAATGCAAAAACATGCCTGAATTGGTCACATTTTCTGTTAATCTCAAACTCCATTTTAAAATATTTTGGGCTTGTTATGCACCACAGATGCAGAAGGGAACTTACCTAACTATACAGATTGTTATTGTAAAACAACCAGTGTTTGAAATAACAAAAATATCAAAATTTAATCCGAATTTAATGATTTTTCAAATTTACTTGAATGCTAAACTATGGTAGTTGTTGCATCACGGTATGTATGAAAAAAAAGACTACTAGAATAAAAAGTGGTAAAGATAAAAATGCATTCTTCCAGGCTGTAGTGCAGCTGAGACTCGTTCAGCTTGTTATACTAGGCTTCATATTTCTGGCTACCATGCCAACATAACGAGTAGAAAATGAATCACAGAACTAAAGTAGAAATCAGAGGTTGTACAGGATTAACACCAACGGACTGCTAACACCACTGTGCCCCCAAGCAAGGAACTTAATTCCTCAATGCTCAAGAGGGAATGTTGCATGAGTCACTTTGGACTACACATTTACTTTTTTTTTTGATTGAAATCTCATTTGGTCCGTTTAGTAAAAGTTTTTGGGAACTTTTAGTTTATTTCTGGACTTCAAATAATGACTGCACATCAAAGATTCGATAATTAAATACATCATTTGGTCTTTGCAGCTGGTGGGAATGTAGTGATGTGTATGCTGAGAAAATTTAATTTCAGTGAGGCAAAAATAAATCATACCATTTTAGATTATATTAATCTATGAAAGTGCTTTTTATGTAATGGTAAATTTTTAGTGCAAGCAATGACTAAATGTCACGGACCATGAAGCCAAAATGTATTAGAACTAACATGTTCTGTTGGTTTTTTTTCCCAAATGATCATCCATCACACATCCCTACATGATGCCTGTCTGAACATGAAGGCAGCAATAACAGCTGTCTTCAACAGAGCTATACTCACATGCACAGAAGTGTCTTTCTCAGAGAGGCGTATTGGATAAGGAGCAGCTTGGGCACTGCACTCAGTGTGCAGTGCTAACATGGTGGATTGAGGGCAGGGGAGGGTGACTGTTGACAGGCAATGAGAGTTCCTCTCTAATGAGAATGGAACCTGCAGTAGAGGAGGCTTCACATCTCTACTCCATTAACTCTGCAACCCAATTACACATCACGCTCTGATAGGTCACACCCTGACTTCTTCATTTGCATAATAACTCAATGGGAAAACTCTAAAGAGAAAAGGCTTGGTTGTGCAAGGTTTAATAGGGCTAATATATTATTTCATGTAATTTTACTATTGTATGAGCAATGCCCTTCTAGCATGTAGGTAGTACGTTAGAATACTGTAAATTCATTCTTTGAAAGCAATGACAGAAATGAAAGATGGAGAAAGATCATGCTGTTTACTCATGTGGGCACTACTAAGGAACATCTGGACTTAGGAGGCAATTATCTGAAAGAGGTGACTAACTTAAGTATTCATGCATAACATCTGAACACACATGCTCTAAATGGAAAAAAGCAATGCCTGGGCCTTGAACCATTCTTAACATGCTTTTTCAAGGACCTTGCCCTTCACAGGGAGTTCAGTGCTGTACTGCCCCATTTAATTGGAACAACACTGATATTCTCAGACTCCGATAAAAAGGTAAACCATTTCTCCAGAGTAATGCGGTCTGATTTCAAAAGACCCAACAATTTTCTGGATGCTTTATTCTTTATTAAAGCTGGCGAGGGAACCCCAAGGCAATAAATAAATCACCCTAACAGACTGAGGGAGGATTCAGCATTGAAGCCTAGAGAGCATTTACACACTTACCGCTATGATTTGAAAGATGACAGGCAGCAGACGACTCTCTATGACAAGCCTGTGGCAGGAGAGACAAACAAACACACACACACACACACACACACACACACACACACACAAGTTCATGTGTGAACCATACATAGAGCACACGGCTTATATTCTATCTTCATCACTGTGACACTCATACACGCACACTGGTACTGTACAAACATGCTGAGGTGTGAAAACTGCACAATGCCAAGATTAGTCATGTAGGTGAAAGAGAAAGGGAGCAGAAAAGGGAAGAAAAAAGTGACAAGGTGAAAGAGAGCAGTAGAAAGAGAGAGATAGGGTAAGTGTGAGTTAGAGGAAAGCATTCTAACAAGCCTGGCACTGAGGAGTAATGCAAGTCTTTATTGAAAATGACTTGCCTTACTCTTTTATTGATTAAGCCCTTTGATTCACAACCAATTACCGTATGTATGCAAAGGTGCTCAAAGGAGAACGTCACCATGCTGGGAGAAAATGAGAGCTAGATTGAATGAAATTAGCTGAAGGGTCACACTCTGAATATTAATTATGATGCTTGCTGTGCACTAAACAATGATATATTGCATGGCTTGGGAGCATTTGTCCATTCTCCCCAGGACGTGTCCTCTGTGGAGCAGGCTGGCTAATGCCTCTGTGCTGTGTTTAAGGTGTAACAGAGACGTGCTGCTCAGCACATGAGATAAGGCTGCGAAGCAGGCCTTTAAGAGTAAATCTCGTCAACTTGCCAACAAATCTCCACAAATCCTTTTTGTGTTTGAAAGTCAAACAGAAGTCACACATGCATAGTTTTTGGCAGAAATTGACAGAAAAAGAAAAAAAAATGGGTCAATTTATTTGGAACAACTCTATCCTGCCCTGTAGTCACATGCAGTGATCTGTAAAATAATTTAAATACATAGTCTATCCTATGCTGCAAATTCAAGTCAGATCATAGAAAAGTGGACAAATATACATATCTTATGGTTGAGTTAGACATTAACGCTTTCTCAAAACACACCACACCAAAAGGATTTGTCCTACCATCCAAAAGCTAAGTATCAGAATGTACTGTAGTAAAATCACATTGATTTATATTTGAAAGCACCTCTCTGCCATCATTCTTCCTTGGCTCCAAAGTACTTAATCTGTCATCCTTCCCAAAACACCAATGGCAGCTTACACACACACACACACACACACACACACACACACACACACACACACACACACACACACACACACAGGCAGCAGTGTAAGCAGAACTGATAAATGGGGCTACTTTATCTCCTGTCAGAGAAGGGTGGGTAGGGCTGATGGTAGCCTCTGCTCTATATGCCCCACTGTACTCCTGTCTGTAGTCTGATTTCGCTCCATTAGCTGTTTAAGAGGTGAGTAGCCCCATGGTCAGGTCATCCATCTGTCTCTCTTAACAGCTGCATGTTTACAGAGGCAAACCAGGTCAGATGGAAGACAGACAGGACTGGGTTGTTTTGAGTGCAGCCACCGGCCAACGTTACTTACTGATCCTCCTATTGCACCTACTGCTCCGTCTAACAGGACCACATGGCACACTGATACACACTGATGAGCAAACTGTATAACACCGTATAGCGTTAAGGAATACTCAGAGAGATGCTGTGCCTAAATATATTATCAAGAGTTAAAGAATCACTGTGCATTAAAGGGGACATATGCAAAACTCACGTTTTTAAAGAATAAGTTATAATAGGTCTATGGGCTACACAAACATGTTCATAAAGTTCTTCGCACTCTCACATAAAGAGATCTCACCTGCTTTATTCTTCACAGTGTCAGTCCCTTTCAAAATGAGCCATTTGGACATCGAGCCCATTGTGATGTACTACTGGGCCAATTTGCATCATCTGTCGAGACCCTACCCACTAGATTAGTTGAAGATCCGCCTATTTTGTCTGCTGGTTTTACGAGCACGCATAAGAAGCCGAGCGCTATGGCTACAGGCAAAGGCAAGGCACACATGAAGTGTTGTGTTGTTGGCTGCAAAGAACAACACAAATCCCTACACTTTCTCCCAGACAAAGAAAACTGAAGAACTGCGTGGCTCTGTTTCATTTTCGATGGCCATGTCTCAGCAACAATCAGTTTTGTTCCACTATTTAAGGTGGAACGAAAAATTCGAATAAGGAGCTAACTTCAGCATCGTGGGGGGATCTGTACTGTCCGTGACAAGTCAGCAGATGAGGGAGATGTAAGTACTTTAAAATAATGACTTCTGTGTTTCTATCGCAGTTAAGTATGAACTAGCTTGTTCGTTTTGTAAGCATGGGATGGGTGGGGCGTGGCCAGCAACAGCTTCTTTGCATAAAAGTCACAGAGCCCTTAAACGGCTTATTTTGAAAGGGATTGAAACTGACAAGAATAAAGCTGGTGATATCTCTTTATGTGAGAGTGATTTTGTGCAAAGACTTTCATGAACATGTTTTGTATAGCCCACAGACCTACTATAACTAAAGTGAGTTTTGCATAATATGTCCCCTTTAAGGGATGCTTATCCAGTTATAGTTGGCAACTAGGGGCGGAATCACCAGAAGCCCCACATCACGATATCTCAATACCTGCCACAAAATAATTCCCATCTGATATGGTTACCTGATATGGTTACCTGAGTACCAAAACCAAAACTAACTCTCTCTGCCTCTAGCCTAACTACTGAATACATACCTTTAGGTAAAGACATTTAGAATTAGAAACAGAAAACTTTATTGATTCCAGAGGAATCTGCCTATGCTACAACTGCGCAGTCACACAGAGACATAAAGAGAAGAACAATATAAACTACAGTGTAAGTGTAAAGAAAAAATAAAACTTTCCAGAAAATACTCTGTACTCTATACACTATACTATATACACAAAATGCTGTGTTAAGTAAGAGATGTAGACATAAATACTACATGTAAATAAAAAAAATACTGCTCATTTATCCCACAAGCAAAGCTTGAATTAAAAGAATGTGTGTGTGTCTATGTAGTCAAATATCTATACACACACGCACGCACACACACACAAATATCTATTAATATATATTAATATATTTTATATATTTATATTTAAAATTTGCTGTATAACAAAGGTAGGGTTACAGTTTAGATACAAATACATTTTACTGCAAAATTTTGAGCTGAAGAAATGTTCCACAAGCATTGTTCATGAAAAAAAAAATGAAAAAAGCATCACACTTTGACTTTAGAAGGAGAGGGAGAGGGAGAGAGAGAGAGAGAGAGAGAGAGAGAGAGAGAGAGGCGTGTTGGGGGAGAGAGAAAGGGAGCAAGAGGGAGAGAAAGATAATGAGAGAGGTGATAACAGCAAAGATAAATAGAAATACTGGTGAAATATTCTTTATTCTATAACTGTTGGACTTTGTTCCCCCTACCAGTTCAGTTGTTGTGAGTACCCTGTAGGTATGTTTGCTCATTAGATATTGAACTTGGGTACTGGCATAACGTTATGCTACTACACATAATTAGTAAAGATATTTAGCTTTCCCTTAATTAGAATGCCACATTTCCTGCACACTACACAGTTATTCGACTGGCTGAGCTTAAGGCCTTTTAAAATACAGTCTGAAGAAATGACAATATAGCAGGGAAGTGCACGTTAGTGATTTCAACTGACGTTATATGAGTAAATAAAAGTTATTCAAGTGTAAACAGTGTGTTTAACCCCTTTGTCATGAATTATATAGTTAGCCTGCAAATATCAAACTAAAAGCTCCCAGTTAAACCAGACAAGCTGACAGTCTTAAAACATATATAGTCTTGTAGTTGAATTTGTTGTGTATCCATTTATTTATATTGTAGAGTTGATCCACCCTATCTTTCCAGGATGGGGTGGAACAACATACAAATTTAAATAAATAAAATTAAACTCAGCATTTGAAGATTTGCTAAGGAACACAGCAAGTATATGTGCAAAGATTCCAGTGTGAGTAATGCAACAAGGAAGTGCCATTTATTCAAGCAGAGTAAGCTTTGTAACATAGAACACTGCTTTTACCACCAATAAAATAATTTATATGCAAGAGAAAACTCATATTTGTGAGTGGCTAAAATGCTTGTATTTAACTACAGAAGCTAATTTAATATGTTCTGATTATGCAGAACAACAATAAAAAGTACTGAACAATATGTTGCTAAACCTATAGTGGGGTTAAGCGTACAGTGCATGGCAAGGTTAGGCAAAAACAGCACCAAACAGCCAAATTTCTTAAGGTATTTTTCTCATATATCCCATAAAAAACAGATCTCCTTATCTGCAGTCACTTAAAGTGGCATGGGAACCGTGGTAATGGTATTTCTGAACTATACTATGGAAGCCTCTGTCTTACTAGTAATGTAAAAAAAAACATCTAGTGTAAAAATAATAACAATAACCATCATCAGCATCATTATCATGTATATAGCACATATACATATGTATAAATAAATATCTCAGTAATCAATTGATTTGGAGATTGTATTAGTCTACTGACACTAATAATACTCACTACAATATTAATAATTAAACAAAACTAAAGTTTTAATTCTTTCAAATTATAAATAAGCATGTAAGAAATTATATGGACAATGTATCTACTCTTTTCAAATCAGACCCAGGGCTTAACCCATCATCACAAATTGCCATCTCTCTGTCCTGAACACATCACATTTCCATTGTCCCCTGTATTAAAACCCCACCTTGGTTAAGTCCTTGCATCAGTTGTGCCAAGCGGTAAGGCAACATTTTCATGGAAATAGAGTGTAGAGATTGGCATTTACACAGGTAAATGTCAGCCCAAAGACTCTGAAGCGGTTAATAAGAAAGAATGCACACAATCTCCATGGCTCCAGAGAACCTTTTGATGGGATCTGTAATCAGATGGGGAGGGAAGCTGATGGCATATGGCTCTTATTTCTCCCTTTACCTCTCGTAATGGCACACAACAACTACGGCATTTAGTTTCATTTTTTTGGGCTGACACGCTGTCAGAAAGGGCTGTACGTGTACAGCCAAAGATGTCCCAACCAACAAACCACTGAATGTTGTCTTGTCTTGTCTCGTTTAGTTGTATTGTTGCTCGTGTTCTTTTTTCTAGCTCTTTGTCCTGTCTGCACTTGTGGTCTTGTGTTCTGTTCTGCTTTTGTGTTGCACCATGGTTCTGGAGGAATGTTGTTTTGTTTTTACTATGTACTGTGTGTATACGGTAGAAAAACCTGCTTGGCTACTACTTGACTACCAAATGTAACATCTAAATACATTGTTTATTTTGCATAATCTGTTCATTTTCTACCCATCCATACCTGTTGAAACATGAATGAGTACTGGAAAATCTGACAGTCAAAGGTTATTCCCTAATTTCCTAAATGAGCCAGAATTCCTTGGTATAAACATTACTTAAGAAATGTGTTATGTTTTGTATTGTGCAACCTTGTGTATTTGCAGACAGTAAAATAGAAGCGGCTCAGATAAGATACAAAAAATCACTTATTTGTTTCTGTCATGAATCAGATTACTAAATTATTCAATGTGTAAAGTAGAGACAGGGAATTGCTAATTCCTACTTGGTTACTACATCTTCCCCTATCACAAGACAGTGACCAAGCTGGGAGGGTGAGGGTTAACAAGTGCTTCCTCCATGACACATGACACTAGACACTACTTTTTTTTTCAGTTGATTCTCCCACAGTGGCACTGCATTAAATGATGGAGAGGCAGAGAAACAAGAAACAATTATGCTCTCAGCTGTAGGAATCAATCTTCATATACTAGGACAAAACCATAAAGCACTTGTCACACTTGGGAAAATAAACCAAAAAATGACTAAATACTTAACTATTATTACTATTATTATTATTATTATTATAGTAGCATTTGATTTTATTTGCAATGTAATTGATAGCATTAAAAATATATATGTATCTTCAGATCAATCCACCTTCAGATCAATGCACCATAATACACTGATACATTTTTGCATCTCCATCATTCATCTACCAACCAACTCCTCCAGTGTCCATCTGCCTCTTTTTCTCCACCAACCTTACCACTGTCCATTTCCACTCACCCCTGTGCTGTGTGGTGCTGTCATTGGCTGGCAGGTGGAGCTGCCATCCTGAACCCACACACTGAAAGTCCTCAGTCCCAATCATCCCACAGAGTCTCATTCTCTCTGTCACACACACATGCACATGTAGTGACACCTCAGCTTGCTCACTGTGGACACTCTACTCCCACACACACCTTGTCCAGTTCAATAAGGCTCTAGCAGGAGGCTTAAACAGATCTGCAGGGCACTGGGCCCAGGACATTTTCTCAGAAAGCACTGGGGCAAAGCACACTGTAACTATGCAGTGGAACAGGTTATGCAGTTAATGATTCAGAGGAACAGTTATAGCAGTGATTTAAATGCTCAAAAAAACAAAATATTAAAAAAAATTATATATTTCCATCATTTTGTAGAAATGATGTTACAAAAAAATTAATAAATAAATAAAATAAAAACAGCTCAGTGTGCTTGATTTTTTGTCCAAATTATATATCAAGAGAATATACCATGAGAGCTTAATATACAAATATTTCAACATTTCACTAGCAAACATATCTTCCCACTGAGCAAATTGGGTAAAGGCTACAGCATGCACAACATTAACATAAAGTCATTTACACTTAGAGTAGTGCTTCAGCTTCACTTTCTTAAGAGGGAACATATTCACCACAGCTTGCATAAAGGCAAAATTGGCCAAAGGTTCTCGATAATTGGAAAGTTTGAACTGCTAACAGAACCGATAATGAAGGACAGATGATGCTTGCGCGCTGAACCTGCTAATGTCCCCAATTTGCAATCTCTTTTTGCCCGGAACCCATCAAGTGAAGGTCTACGCTTTTTTAGGACTTTATCAAGCGGTGGCAAACCCAATTTAATTTCACCATTGTGAACGTAATAGCTCCTCACAGACGCTGAGGTTGGGGGATGGGGGTGTAGATGGTGGCAACAGACGAACGTTCTCCGATTGCTGACATCAATTTGAATAGTTCAGCTGCGCGGCGTGCTCTATCAGCACCAAGAAAGACAATGTGTAGAGAGGCCGGGAGGAGCCATTAGCGAAACAGCAGAGAGATAAGGGAAACACACACACACACACACACACACACACACCCCAACACACACACACACACCCCACATGCCCACATTCACACAGTGACTGCCCATCACTGCTTCAGCTCAGAGAGGAAGGTGAAAAAAAACAGAAAGGGAGGGAGGTCAAGGCAAACAATGAGAATAAAGACAGACTCTGAGTGTGTGTGTGCACGTGTGAGTGTGTGAGTTTGTTTGTGTGTCTGTGTGTGTGTAAACACACCAGCAGAGGAATGACCCAATACTGGGCAGTGTAGAGCTAAGATCTGAAAACATGCAGATGACTGGTACAACACAACCACATATAAAAATAACAAACAACATACATCTTTATGCAAATATCTCTCAACTGGAATATAGCTAGTTTTCATATTTTAAGGCTCTTCCCATTTCTGTTTAATATTTGTTGTGAAAGCACAACAGTAACATGTGCCTAAGCTGTTGTTTCATGCAGCAGTACAAAGCCACAATATTGGTGTACTTCCAGCCTGACCTAGTTCCCCAACTACTGGATCAATAATCTAATAAAACCACATCCACATCCACAAGGGAGACTTGGCTACAAGAAAAATGCCCCCAGACCGAAACTCACTCAATGTCTCTAATATATGATATTATGAAACATGACCCCCTAAAATGTTCTGTTCCAATAAAATATTAACAGGTAAGTGTAACTAGGTTTTGAAAACAACAGCAAAAACTACACCTTGCCTAATAATTAAACAATGGGTCTCCAGTGTTGGCTCTGCATTCCCATTGCATAATATAATTTAGTGGTTTTACACACCTGGCTCATCAACTAATTAAGCATTTCAATAGCTAAATAAACTCTTCTGTGGGCTCCCTGAACTGAAACAGAAAAACCTCCTAATTATTTTCTTTCCATTAAAAAATAGTAGTAATAAAACCTAGTATTGGCCAAACTTTATAATTATGACAATATGATGATGATGATGATGATGACTGTTTTATTAATATCACTATAACTTAGGGTTTACCTATTGACAGGTGTGCTGTGTTCAGTGAGGGATCCGAGAAGCTTGAGAGCATAAACGGGTACTGGGTCTGGTTCCAGAAGTAGAGACTCACACCTGAAGAGCAGGAAATTCATAAGCCAACTTAATTATTATAACAGTTAAGACTTATTATTATTATCATTATTATTATTATAATAATTATAGATGGCAAAGATCTGTCTCACTGAGGCAGGAGGTCCTCGGTAATGAGAGTCAGCAGCCGTTTGTTTGAGGAGCTGCCCTCTCCATCCCACGCACTTCGTTTTTCTCTCTCGCCTTCCTCCACTGCCTCCTGGCTCAGCAACAGCAGGGTTATCTCTGACAGTACCCGCAAACTCACGATACGCCATTCCACTGTTAAAAAAACACACACACACACGCACACACACACACACACACACACACACACACACACACACACACACACACACACACACACA
>JBBIGA010000007.1:11678703-11691855 GCA_037576975.1 Alestes dentex
ACACACACACACACACACACACACACACACACACACACACACACACACACACACACACACACACACATACATATATATATAAACTGCTCTCACTGTCAACTTACTGAAACATGCTGTCAATCTACTGAGTTGATTGCATGTTCAAGGGTCAGTGATGTCACACTCTTTGTGTACGTATGGGTGAGTTAAATTTACAAGAGTTAAAATTTGGAAGGAAAAGCAAAAAGAATCACCTGCATGCATTCTTTTTTGAGGACCTTATATAGAATTTGGGGGTTGAGGCCAAAATGTCAACAAAGTGTTACTGTAAAAACTATGCATCAAATAATTGCACTAAAAAAGGTGACATTCCAAATAAAACACCCAATCAACTAACAATTATTTCAACCGCTTATCCTTAACCTGTAGCAGGGGTGCCACCATACCCTGTTGACTAGTTGCATTAGAAATATTTATAGTAAACAGAAGTAATGCTCCATACGTTAGTAACTCTCTTTAAATTAATTTGACAGTTTTTAGATAAGGCTTACAAGTCAAATGGTACCAATCCCAGGAAAATTAAAAAATATTTAAAAATTGATGATTTAAAAAATGATGCATGAAATATTAACACCAAGGTCATGTGCTTACATTGGTAGGGGGCAATGAAAAGGGAACTATTTTTCTTAAGTGAAATCACAACAGTAGACATGGGTTCACCCTGGTGATTCTTGTTGTCACCGTTTTTGATTCACTGAAATAAAATAAAATACTATTTTCAGATGACTTTACTGACCGTCATGCTTGGTTTTTGGTGCCAATTTGCTCAACAAACAATTATCTTTGACTGTAGAAGGTACAGGGTCAGTACATAAAACACTGTTAAATGTTTCAAAATGTATCATGCACTCCCCAGTTCATTCAGTCCATGTATGGAATCTATGCTGCAAAAATGACCCATTTTGAATTCACAGATTTTTTTTAATTACAAAAATTAAGGTATTTACGACCACCCGTTGAATTTTTTTTTAACACTGAATGATTCAATGAACTGAAAATTCTAAACATTGCTGTATTCAGCCACTCTTTTTCGCTAATCAAGACACCCCTGTATTGTATCAAGTTTTGCGAATCATTTTGCACTCCTTAATTACTAATAACAGTGCACATACTTTTTATCTTTCTAAGCTATAATGTTATATCATTTAACATTTGTGATAACTGTTACACACCAGTGCGTGTCTGTTACACACACACACACACACACACACACACACACACACACACACACACACACACACACACACACCATGAGGTCAGCAAAGCCTTTGGCATAATAAGCTGCACCAACTCCAATGCCATTACCAGTTAAACCCATCCGCAAATTCCTTAATATCAGTCAATCAACAAATAAATCCACGAACATAAATTGCGTCCTAATGCACAGGCCATGTACATGGTGAAACAAATTACACACATGGAGAAAACTCGAAGAGCCAACTATTATTGCCACTGTAGTTCTCCTTTAATGGTTGATGTTGCAATGTTAACCTCCTCAAATGAGCTAATGGCAGTGGAACCATCAGAGTAACAAGCTATTACCCCCAAAATGAGACCACTCAATTTGCCACTGCTGATGGAGGTTGAGTCTCCATGGCAAATTGTGGCCAAATGGAGAAGGGTATTTAATCAGCAGCTAGGTCTCATCGATTCGGCTTAGTGACAAACATCTCACAGGGTGAGCGAAAGATCCCTTCATATTAATTTCAGCACGACTGAGTGTGTCAGCAGTAAATCCAATTTCGCACCATTGGGTAACTGACAATAATGTGTGTGCGCGTGTGTGTGGCTGCAGGGTTAGAGCAATTTGAGAAAAGATCAACCTTTAATGCATCATTTCACTCTGACATGCTCACACATATCTCTCCTTGACACCACACTCCATGATTACAGGCAATGAAAAGGAGCCGGATATTAAAGATCTCTCCTTTATTGCCTCTGCAAATGAAGATGTGAAATTGAAGTGTAGGTTTTTTCTTCCTCTTTCACTCGAGTTTATCAGTCAGGTTATTTTATGTTTTTAAAGTGCAATATTTATAAAACACACTCTATGTCTGTATTTATAATACACACACAGAGCCGCTTCCACACACACAACAACCCTCTGCCATATATAGTCCCCTTACTTTGTTATTGTAATGAACTACTTTTTTCATCAGTAGATGTTCACTTTCATTTAATTACAAAATCCTACTTGTTACTCCACTATTTTCTTAGAACTACTTTGAAGTAAACACACTATTTTCCGTAAGAAAGTATATGATGCACTTTCACAAATTAATCAAAGCATTCTACATCAGCTACACATATATGTTTACTTGAGGCACACATTTCACTACAGGTACCTTCACTTTTACTCAGCTAACACATTTGTGTACTTTTCAACCACTGTGCATCCTTTATACACAAATTTAAAAAAAAGTATGCCCCAAGGTGTCTAACAGAAATCTAGCTTATGAGGACATTAAACCTGTTCATGTCTTCTCTGCCACATTGAAATATTGCAATAAAATATTTTGTTTTAAACCATTTGAAATGATGAATGGACTGATGCAAAAAATTAAGAATATTTTCCAATTCCAGTTTTGGAAGTACAACATTTTGTTGTGATGGTGATATGCAAGCTCCAGCAGCTACCAGCCAAAGGAAAGCACCAACACCCACCTGTGAGGTAAGTAAGTGCAGCACCACAGCTATCATGGGTAGGCTTTGTTTAAGGTGGCGTGTCTGAGCAGTGGATGGGTGCTTCCTGCCCACAATGCTTCCCAATGCTTCCAGCATGTCATCTGCAGAAAGCCCAGTGAGAGAGATAGATTATAAGAAGCTATTTCTGATAGGTAATAGCACACTTAAAAACTAAACAATGTGCACTTTCAGAAGCTCTACAGTTGGCATGAGCCTCACGGACATGCGGGACACATACCCATGGCCACAGAGTCAGGACTAAACTTCTCTGTGGAAGGACATGAACCCGTCTGACCTAGTTCTAGGCATAGCAGTGCTGATCTACAAATGAAACTGCAGGAACAGGTCGATATGTGCTCCCTCCCGTTCCCAAATTCAATCAGAAAGGTAATTAAAAAGAGAAGATGATCAAATTAGACACTGAAGACACTGATGCTCATTCTCATCACCCTTGCTCCATCCTCCTTTACTCATTTTCTTCTTTTCTCTTGCTCCCTTCCTCTCCATCATCTAATTTTCATTCCTCCCCTTGCTTGTTTCTCTCCCCTTCCATACCCCTGCGTTCATTGGCCCCCCATATCCCTACCTTCTTCTCCCCTTTCTCTCTCTCTCTTTTTGGGTGTAATGTGATTGATTTACCCAGGATGGCTGGCAGCTCTCGCACGGTGTGACGGATGAATAGGGCCAGGCATTTTGACAGGTATTCATTGCCGCTTTGTTGCTCCTTCCCTGGCGTGGCCTTTCGGATGTCTCTCTCAATGTACATCACCAGCCTGAGCGAGAGAGAGGCCAGAAAGACATTATTATTCAGCCTGGAGACACACAGCCCTGGAATGATGCTAGCAAACACAGAGAAGATGCATTTCATCAATTACACTCCATGTCTGGAGAGGTGATGGGATTGAAATGAAATAGAGTTGATTTCACAGCCATGTCTAGTAGGAAATATTGTATTTTGTGTTTTTGTAAAGTACTTTGTAAACTTGCTAAGCAAAAAGTTGATATTTATTGCAACTATCAGCATGAAAGCAAATATGTAAATGAGCATTATAACAATACAATTTTTATTTCCTGGTTTATTTGTTTTTCAGAACAATACCGCTTTTGATGTTACAGTGGGAATAGAAAAGAATCACCCCCTTCAAAATATTCACATTTTGCTGCTTTGCAGCCTGAAATGAAAACACACACACAAAAACATTTTTTCCAGCTGTATTAAAGCAATACAACATTTAACATCCATGTGAAAGATATGTTCAGAAACAGTTCAGAAAAAAATAAATAAATAAAAAAATAAACACCACAGAATCACTGACACGGACAAAGGATTACCCCTTGTGTCCGTATTTTGTGGATCCACCTTTAGCTTTAATGACTGTCTTGAGTCTGTTTGGATACTTCTCTAACAACTTTGCAGTATTAGATCTAGTATTAAATCTTTTTTACAGAACTGTTCAAGCTCAGTCAAATTGGATGGACTGCAATCTTCTACATTCTAAAGACTGTCAATAGGGTTTAAGTCTGGGATCTGACTAGACCACAGAGGGACATTCAGTCCTTTTCTCCTTCAGCCACTGTGTGGTCAATTTTACTGTGTGCTTTGGGTCACTGTTCTGAGTGAACCTTCTTCTCATTGACATTCTGGCAGAGGGCAGCAGGTTTCCCCTCAATTTGAGGGGAATCCATTCTTTCTTCTATCGCGACAAGTGCCCCAGTCCCTGTGGCAGAGAAACACCCCAAAAACAGGATGCAATCTGTTTTTCAAATGTGTCTAATGTTCTTTAGATGGTAAGTTACATTGGTTTCCACCAGATGTACTGTTTGGTGTTTGACCATAGCACTTTTTTCAACTTCAGAATCTTCAGGGTGTGTTTTGGTAAAGCTCAACTGAGACTTAATGTGGCCTTTTTGGGGAGTGGCTGTTTTCTTACAATCCTCCCACAGAAGCCACATTTGTGTCACATGCACACAATGGCCACTCTCTGCCACAAATTATTGTAACTGCTTCAAAGTTGCCACAAGACTCCTGGTAGCATTTGTGGAACCACCTTTAACTTTAATGACTGTCTTGAGTCTGATTGGATACTTCTCTAGCAACTTTGCACATCTAGACTTTGCAGTATTAGCTCTTTTTTACAGAACTGTTCAAGCTCAGTCAAATTGGATGGACTGCAATGTTCTACTTTCTAAAGATTGTCAATAGGGTTTAAGTCTGGTATCTGACAAGGCCACACAAGGAGATTCAATCCTTTTCTCCTTCAGCCACTGTGTGATCAATTTTCCTTCAATAATCAAAAAGATTACAACTGATAATAGTCAATTAGAAATGGAGAAGGTGATCAGTTACCCCGATTGAGTTTTTCAGAATCAGAAAACTTTATTGATCCCGGATGCTTATGTAATGACTGCCACAACACACAGAGACACAGAGACAGTAACAATATAATATAAAGTCTAAATAAAATCTAAATAATAAATTTGTAGAAAGAAAAAAGCTCAATATGAATACCCTATGCTACATACAGAAACTGTAGTATTTTTAGGAAGGGGGAAATCATTTATCCATCACAGTGATTTCCTAAACTCTTTCACTTGGATGTTTGTGTGTGTGTGTTTTCATTTCAGGCTGCAAAGCAACAAAATATGATGGGGTGATTTTTTTTCTATACCCATACACATGAACATTGGTGAACATTGGGAGTCTTTTGAGCATGTGTATAAACAAACTCAAAAACAAAGATGGAGGTGATATAAGGAAACACTGGTTATAATCACTGACCAAGAAAAGGTAAAACAAAGACAACGGTAAAATAATAGGAAATAAATGACTTCACTAATGAAACATGGTGGAACCAGTCATAATTTCTGGTGGTGTAATGAACACCTGAATGGCAGAATGACTTCATAAAGCAGCCAAACATTTAATGCTTTTTTTTTTTTAACTAAAACATCTTCACACTGAAACACTATTGATAACAGCACTGAAACATGTAACTAATGTCTTATCTTTTAAAAGACTAACTGCATAATCTGACAGCATCTGTGCTTTCTTGCTTTCTGTATTTTTTGGAATGTGTGATATACATCATTCTTATTAATACATGAGAAATCTTTCAAGGCCAGGAACACTGGATGATTTCTTAAGGGCCTATTAATGCTTATGTCTCTACTGTTACCATAAGATGAGGACTTAAAATGCAACGCAAGACACATTTGAAAATTACAAGTATAACTAAAATCATTCCAATACAGATTTCTAACTGAAATCATACATTTTTCATCAGTGTATGAAAGGTGTATATTCAACCATATTAGTACTGTATTCACATATGCCCTTGGTTGCTCATCATGTGCTTGAAATATTTTTTTTTCACTTCATTTGTGTGTACCTACCAGGGGTGTTGGGTTCTAGAAAAAGAAAGTCAAAAGCAATATGCTACTGACTGGCTGCTCTGCCTCTTTCACTTTTCTGCAGGAAGGTGAGAGTGTCAGAAGGTGAGAGTGTGTGGAGTGAAACTGAGAGAATCACAGCTCCACAGCTGACAGTTTGCCACAGCCTTGGGGCTTGTGCTTATTAAGAGGCACTGTTAATTAGCTTATTTCCAACCAGCCCAGCACAGTTCAGCGCAATCAGTGCCTCAACTTTTCCCTGCCAGACAAGTCTCAGACACACACTTCACATTCTCTATTGCTCTCTTTCACACATACATACGTGAACAAACACATACACACACACAAACCAAGTGTTGTACTGAGGCGCGTCTCTCAAATTAGACACAGATGAAAAAAAGCAAACAGGGAGAAAATTGCACAGAGCAACACCAGCATTGCAGAGTAGTACACCCAGTAATAACATAAGAGCTGAAAGTCAAGCTGTGTTAGAAAAGGAAGACTGGAGGGACTATGCAGAGCAGGTAAGATTAGCTGTGACTGAGGAATTAAACACTTAACCAGCCAAAATGAATGCCAGAAGAAATGTTTGAAGAACTGGGTTATAATCACAGTCTCTCAGAAAGGACAGACAAAGCCTTCAAAACACCATGACAATCATATTTGTAATCATTTTAATATATACATAATTTAGAATTATTCTCTTCAAAAACAAACAAAAGACTGATGCATTGAAATACCACAGCAAATTAAAGTGATTGCTAGGGGGATGTCCAAGTGATTTCAATTTAGAGCTGAAATAAATTTCTTCTCAACTAAGAAAGAAATAGATTTTCTATTAAAGTTTACCTGTACAAATAAAATAATTAAGATTCAAGATCAAGATTGAATTTTACTTATTTTGCAAAAAATTATACAAGATAAGTAAATTTTAAAATGTAAAATTTAAAGAAGAACACAGATCTAAGATAAAAAGTAAAACAACTTAAACAGGGAACACAAATTAAAGGTAACATGTGCAAGCTTTTTTTTTTTTTAACTATAAACTGTTGTTAAGTTATATGTTACAAGTGTAGCAGCAGTTCTGCCAGAGCCCATGTACAAGGTGCAAAGTGGGATGTTAAAAAACAAACAAAAAAAGTGCCGAGTCTGTATTGAGTGATCAGCTAGGTGCCTGAACGTAGACGCGCCATCCCGGATGAAGACAATGTGTAATGTGTCTCAAAACACATCTACTCAGTTCTTGCTTTTAAGAGAGCTCCATGACTTAATGCAAAAAGATTAGAGATTAAATGTAACCGGACTTGAAGAGTAAGTTGTTCTATGAAACTGAGCATCTTGTTTAACATGTAACAGGTGCAATGTAAAGCCTAGTAAGCCATTTAGGTAGTTGTAAAATGAAACAGCATACTGGCACTTTTCCATTAAAAGAGGATTGTGGTGAAATCACTACTGAAAATGTATAAGATGTTACTTTGATCATCCTGGCTGTAATATGGGCAGTCACAGTCTTATAATTTTCATTTTTTCCTCAGCAGAACTGTTCTCTTGGGGTCAGCCAGAGCAGGGCTACTGTCTAATTTAAAAGCTGCTTTAAAGTAATGCTCATCTTTTATAATCTGGGGTGCAATCCAAGGAGAAAGTGTGCTTAGGTGTGTAATTCACCTGACTGAGTCAGGTTCAAAGGAATAATTCTAGCACTTTCTCTGTACTCATTAAATTACAGGAGTGTCAGTTCTATAGACTACATAGAGCAAGTAATACAACGGCAATGTCTAATCTCATTATAACAGATGTCAATCACTGACACTCACTTTATATGTAATAGAGTCAAAATAATTGATGTGGCTTTAAAATGAGAACTCCAGCTCTAATTAAATGCTGTGAATTCATAAAGGCAAGTGCGGCAACTGGGCATTTATCACAACTGACACAATATTCTTTAAACCCAAAGACAACTAAATATGGGGAATTAAAAAAAAAACTGCTGTCACTTGGTTAGGCTTCAGCAGCACTTATCAAGCTCTATAATATCATCATTATCTAAATACTGACCTTTGATTTCCTGATATAGCACATATTTGCAATATATAAATGATTCTTCCAACCAGTCAAAATGTTTGCACTGTGTGCTGTGGGATTCTTGACCAGTCAGTTCTAGAAGAGTGTTTCTGTTGGTGTTTTGCTGGATCCATGCTATCCAAAAAAGTAAATTACTTTGGTCAAAATAATTAAGACAAATTCACATTATTGAGTCACCATTATTTATTCAATATTCTGTAGTATGTAATGGGAACTGCAGTCGCATATGTTATCCATATCTGCAGTGGATAAAACCCCACATGAGTCCTCTGATAAAACTGTTTTACCAGACTAGTATTATTGTTTACAATTGCTGTTATGGCAAGCAAAAGGCAGGATCACATCATAAATAGCTTGGTTTTCAGGTTCAGGTGAAATACTACAGTAACATTTTTGCAGCGAGAAACTCTGTCGTCCCTTCAGTAGTGACCGGGATCGGGCTAACAAGTTATTTATGAGTGCATCACTGACTCAAAGCCATGCCACAATCACAACAAATGAGCCATTCCTTCCTCCCTAACAGGCATTTATCTCACAGAACGCAAGCAATTGTCTTGCTGTTCCTACTATCATACTGGGACCAAGTGAGAGCATGACAATTCAGGGGTAACTTTAAAATCTATTTATTCCCACATGTCAGGACCAAGCAAGCTTCTGTTAGTTGTAGGTAGTGGCCTCCTGGCTATGTCCAGCTAATAAAAGCTTGCTTGATAATGACATGTTGGAATAAACAGATTTAAAGTAATACGAGGAAGAAATAAATAGAGAAAACAGTGACTCTTGTAATAAATTACTTTCACAGAATGTCACACCATGGTCCAGGCATCCCTACATGTGAGAAGCTGTAATTGGAATCCTAAAAGAGATAAGTTTGATGGGAAGCTCTGATTAATGTTACAGCATCTACAGGCCAAATAGAACAGTTCTCATTCTGCAGACATTTGGCTGATTGGGAAGAGTGACCACTTTTCTGTAAGCATAACCAAATCACCAATTTATACTACATAAGCAATATTCTTTGCTTTTTCAAACTGAACTTACCCCTTAAGCTACAAGGGCCTGTATGTAGTCAACACTTCCGTTTCCCATTCTAGCAGCTACATAACCTGCATATTAGTTTCAGAGCAGTTAGTTTTCCAAGATCAATAACTAATAATAAACACATAAAAACCCTTTTTGTTAATAAACATTTCCAAATATACCGGTCTAACAACAACAATCTTTCAGTCTCTTCTAAAAGCCCAGAGAAGACCAGTTTTACAGCACAGACATCACTACTTCCCAGCACTATTTTCTTGCACAGTGTATAAGTTAAAAGCACCTCCTCATTTGGTTTTAAAGTACACTTCTTGTGTCTGCATGGAGCAGCGAGACGCTGGGCACAGTGCGTCCGGATTGACGCGTCTGCAGAAGGGCTGCAGTGCCTGTCAGCAGTAGCTTCATGCGGCCGACACCGCAGAGCTAATTAGGGAAGTGTTTATGAGAGCAGTGAGGAAGCTGCTCTCACTGTGGGAGATAGAGAGTAGGGTCAGCTCTGACACATTGCACCAGGGGAACACTTGTAAGAGTGGGAGAGAGATAGAAGATGAGGGGAGAGAGAGATAGAAAAACAAAGCAGGGGAGAGTGTGAGAGATGGGGGAGAGAGAAGTGAGGAGAGAAAGAGAGAGAGAGAGACACAGACAGAGTGAGATGAAGCAAGAGAGGGGAACATCAAGAGGCATCCAATAGGGAGATGGAAGAGGATCACAGTGGAATGCACGCCTGTTTGAACATCATGGCTGGCGGTGATGACATATCATATTTATAAGACAGGACTAAGGCCAATTAGGGTCTTCAGCATAAATGAGCTGTCTACAAATTAATTATGCATGGATTACAACAAGAGAATGCTTATGATTATTTAAATGGTGTAGAAACAATGAGAATTTTCGTACAAGACAGAAGTTTGCAATTCTAGTAAAAAAGTGGGAATGTAGGTTTATTTCTAATCATGGGCTATAGTCTAGTTAGACTGGTAAGAAACCATTTAAATGACAGCACTCACTGAGAAGAAATAATACAACACAAAATGAAACACCCAGAAAAAGACTGATTCCAGTGAAGGTAAAGTGGCCCCTTAAAGTCATGCATGAACACACTACAGCACACAGTGTGAACACTGAAATTCTTTCTCTGCGTTTAACCCATTCACCAAGTGAAGCAGTGGGCTGCCACCAACGAGGGGTGCCCAGGCAGCAGTGTGTGGGGACGGTACCTTTCTCAAGGGTACCTCAGTAATGACACTAGCAGTGTTACCACTGACACTGGCAATGCCCTAACCACCAGGCCACCAGCTGCCCCAGAAAGTACATTTCAAGCTTATGCCTTGCATAAAGTCAGAGTTGAACTAAAGCTGGCCCGTACAGGGATCGAACCCACAACCTTGGTGCTATTAGCATCATGCTCTAACCAACTGAGGTAATGGGCCTTCTGCTAGGACTAATGTTGCTAAAAGTTGTTTTTCTTAAACAGGTATAATGATTATTCTTGAAATTCTAATTAAAGCAGTTCATTTATAATTTATACTCAGTTCCAAAAATACACTGATGAGTGTATTTTGAGACAGGTGTACTGAAAAATCTGCTGTTGACCTCATCTGCAGGCTATAGTAAGAACGTATGAACCCCCCCCCAAAAAAATCAGTGACCTTGTTGCAAAAGAGCTAAAAAAATTAAGGTACCAATGCTGAAACCAATAACATAATCTGACTTTTCTTTTTTAAAAACTACTAAGCTTTAAAGTGAGCACTTCAAGCAAAATCATACTCCACCATGCTCAAACTACTCAAACACTCCACTACCTCATAAAAAAAGCATAGCTAACAAAAACATGACAATGTGAGTATGTGCTTTTTCAGGTTGTGAACAGGGTTGAGAGAATTTGAGAGTAGAGCGAGGGAAGTAGTGCAAAGAGAAAAAAAGTGTGATTCTACATGAAAAGTCTACCTGTATGATTTTTTTCCATCCATCTACAACAACCATCAGATACAATAACAATCTGGACAGACTACATCAGAAAGGTATTTTTGTTCACTAATATCAATACAAATAAAAGTATTGCTGTTATACCATTTGAGGAGCAAAGAGTGTGCTAATGATTCAGCATAGCAGGATCACTGCTTACTTTTGCACAAAGCAAAAGCATCTTTCAGTTGCTCTTAATGCACATTCTCTTTATGACGTGAAGGAGTGAATAGCTGGATTAGTGCCGTTTACCTGGAGTTACAGCAGAGCAGTAGCATCTCCCTGTTATTCATGAGAACCTGCAGCAGCACCAGGAAGGCCTTGGCTCGAATGAATGAGGAGGGACTCTCCAAGGAACGGATTATCTTCACAACAAAGTCCTGCAAAGAGAGCCATTCAACTGTTAGCTCAGCTTCATTAGAACACACTGCCATTTGAAAAGGCTGGGAGTCTCTGGACACTTAGGCTAGTGTAAATCTCCTATTGTTTGACAGTAATTTGACAGGTGCTATCACTTACACTGTAAGGTGCTGGAGGGGATTGAAAAGTCCCCCAAACTGCACTTGACATAAAACAGAGGTTAATAAGCTAATGAGTTCCACAGCATTTAGTGGGCAGGAAATTAGGAGGAATTGATTAACTTCCTCTATCTACATAATTGGGGAGAGTGGTCAAAGGAAAAACAATCCGAAACATTGCGATTAAATACGGCATAAGAACGGGAGTTAATTAATTTCAAAAGCATCAACTCCCTGCATAAATTGTAGTTACATCAACAGTATTTCCAAGCTGCACTCTGAGACTGTTGCACATCCTTACCCAATTAGCCATGTTGCCCAGTGCTTCATTGAAATTTAAATTCAATGCGAGACAATGCATGAATAAACACGTGGTGCTCTGGACTTCTATTTGTCAGGGGGATTAGGGATAGAAATCTATAGCAGTTTATAATTGGTGCAGAGGTAATGCCGTAAGTTTCATGAACTCAAAATGTTTTCCGTTTTTTTTTTTTTCAAACCCAGAGTCAAATTGGAAATTTACATGCAAATGAATGCAAGTCAAATAAAATTACCATTGGTAATCATGGACAGCCTTGAAGGCAGTAGATAGTAGCATTTAAATCAATTTCTACAGCCCATTTTTCCATTGATTGCCTCTTCAGATAACAAATAAATCAGAACTGTCATAAATGTATAATGCTGCATTTGTGACAAACTGTTCTTCAATCTTTAAGCTTCTATTAAATAAACAGCAGAAACATGTAATGAGTTTAGCAGTGATGATAAATAAACAATAAATAAATAAATATACATGCAGATGCCCACACACATGCTCATACACTAACACACACACTCAGAATAAACCTAAAGCTGGAAAATATAAGAGTTTCTCTAGTACTGTGAGGGTGGAAAGCCAAGCTCAATCTCAACCATGAAGCCCTGGTGAACAAGACCATTAAACCCTTTGGACCCTTCATCACAGACAACAAATTGCACAACCAGGAAAAGAAATTGAATCCCATACCTCTGCATGGCAATGTTAAAAGATAAAAAAAATAATAAAAATATATTTTCAACCATTGTGGATACAGTGAAAAAAAAAACCTACCAATGAATAATCAATATGCAGGAGAGAGAGAGAAGACAGATCTTTTAGTTCATTCATATCTGCATCTTGTTGTGGTACAGCAGTGTTGGCACTAATGGCCAATTAGCTATCAGAAGAGGTGAGGGAGAGGGTGGCTCAAAGCGGACCGATGGGAGTATGGTGTTTTTTTTTAAATCACTATGAATTGATAAACCACCACAGGCAAACTCCTCTGTGTATGGAGGCATCTAGTTATGCTGATAAATATATCTCTTTATAAGTCTTTTAGAGAACAAGAGTAATAATGCAGCTGCATTATAAATATAAATCTAAAAAAAAATAAATAAATAAAAAAAATTTATATAT
>JBBIGA010000007.1:11716788-11726823 GCA_037576975.1 Alestes dentex
TATATATATATATATATATATACACACACCTCCCGTCTCCGAGTACAGGTGACTGTGATGTCCGGGCCTCACCCGCCCCCTCATCCATGTGCTGGCTTGTTTATGTATGGTGCTAACTGCCGTGCCCAAACATAAACAACCCAACACAAGGACGAGGGGGTGTGATGGATGAGGCCCGGACATCACAAAAGACAAAAAATGCGGAGGATATCTGTGGTTTCCGCACATGTGCGGGGGTTTCCGTGAACAATTATTAGTTCGGTTCTCAGAAAAAATCTGCGAGAGACTGAAGCTGCGACTGCTGAACTGCATTTAAGCGGGGGTTACAGCATAGAGTATGTGTGTGTATGAGAGAGAGAGAGAGAGAGAGAGAGAGAGAGAGAGAGAGAGAGAGAGAGACACACACAAATTACATATATATATATACATAATAATTTTTGTTCTTTAGGTTAAGATGTTACCAGTGTATGCAGCCATGAATCACTAATTACTGTGAAATACTGTGAAATACTAATTACTGTGAAACACTGTGGTCATGCTTCATCCTGTTTGAAGCAATACTTACATATCCCAATTAGGAGCCTGCTTCAACTGTTGGATCAACACTGGAAACTGTATAAGAGAGGAAAAAAGATGACCGAGAGCGTGTGAGAGAGTAGGATTTATGACAAAGGGCCATTGCTCAAAGGGCCATTGCTCTTTTCTTTAAAAAGTGTTCTTAGCCTTCAGTGGAAGCAAAAGGTTGTGAACTGTAAATTGTATTGTACACTGTTGTTCATGGCCACCTGGTGGTCAGATGTGAAATGGCTTTGTAGATTCAACTTCTTTTTCTATCATGTCAACAAATACCAAGAGTTTATCAAACAGAAATTAATTTGTTTAACAGCTACTCACTAATGGTATACGGAGATTTAAAAAAAAAAAAGGGTGTAGAGAGGGTAATTACTGAGTCATCCCCCATAAAAGCAAGGAAAAAAGGAAGCTAATTTTCCATGTGAAAGGAGTTAGAAGTCCTGTAGGTGACCTAATAGACTATTGTTCCACTTCCTAATCAAATGAACACACACCCACCCCAAGAGACAGGTCATCTTGAGTCCGAGCAGGAGTTCTAACACTGCTGAGTGCATTTATAGTTCATTGGCTTCAAACATGGACAAACATTGACAATGTCTGGGTAGTGAATATAGAAATCTGACGCCCCATATAAGCTAACATATACATATGCTTAAGAACGATGAAAACCTTAGACCTCAGAGAAAACCCATAATTATAGTTATAATGAAGCTGTTACAGAAAATGTTCTGCCCCACTGAAATGTTTTTTAAACAGTTGCGTTATGCAACTTTTTTAACAGTTGGGTTATGGATACACAGTACTCAGGGCTAGTCTCACCAGCTGGGAGTGCATAAGGCGAGTAGCTGTGTCTCTGTAACCACTGACACAGCACAGATAACAGAGCAGGTTGAGTTTAGCACGTGGTGCTGTGGCAGCTCCAGGTCCAGCTTGATCTACTGACTCTAGCACAGCACACATCTTCTGCAACAGTGCGGACCAATCACCTGAGCTCAGACATGCCAAACGCTCAGCTAGAGAGAGAGAGAGAGAGAGAGAGAGAGAAAGAAAGAAAGAAAGAAAGATGGCTACTTACAAAGAAAGCCTGAAAAGTTCTTTAAATGTTACATGTTGACCAAAATCAATGATGGAACATTTTACCTGAAAATGCAGAAACACAAAGTGTTTTGGAGTCAAATCGGACCGGAGCAGATTTCAGAATCTGAGAAAACAAAACAAACACAAATGCTGGTACAAATACAAAAACAAGATTAGTCACCACATTTAAAAATGAAAGACCTCTTGTTTTCCCTTAATGTTCCATCAAAATGCAATGACCTTTGTCTTCTCTAAAACATGATTATTGACTGTCATATCATCTTTCAATGAGACACCTGAACTAGTACCACTGAGGTGCTACTTAATACCATGTTTCAGTAGTAAATAAGTCATTAGCTCTAGCTGTTGTCCGTGTATCAGATCTTAAACACTGTTACTGTTACAAATCTACAAGCACTATAGAGAAATGTATGTAGATTCACCTTTGGGTTGTCCATGATGGGAGTCACAGTCAGGTCTGAGTCAGTGTATAAGAGCGCTTTAATGTTAGCACATTCATCACTCTGAAAATCCTCTAAAACACTGCAGTCCTGAGACACAACACACACATTAAATACAAGAGCATTGAAACATTACCATTACAGTGTAATAGAAAGGTACATTGTGTCAGATAAAATTGTATTTTAAAAAATTAAACAGAATATCACTTACAGTGTTTGAGTTTGTCTAAGTCTAATGTCTAAGTTTATTCCAGATATAATTATATTAATAAGGCACTTCAAATCGCTATGTACAAAATCTTTTATATAACAAACCAATAAAAAAGCCTGCCAAAGTCATAGGAGACATCATGTTTGATGTACTAAATTTCTTAATCGTCCAGTAGGGGGTGTGTGGTGCCACTAACAAGATAAATGTCCATCTCTCATTCAGCAACGCATTAAATAAGCACACAAAGATAAATGGACATTTATCGTGTCCATGTCACTTCATCTTTGTATGCCTATTTGTAGGGAGAGGGACCTGATTATATGCATAAAAACACTGGGTGTATTTGTGCTCACTTCTGCCATGACATCCTTGTTGCCTGGATCTTTGGTTGTACTGCTTGTCCTTGGAGTTGGACATGAACTGTCATGAAACATAAAATAAAAGAATAAGCAATTTTAAGAAAACACAGAATAAGCAATTCTGTATAAAACATTATATTGATGAAGTAATTATGCATAAAAGCATATGGCTTAATTAACAAGCTACGAATGTGAAGCGATATTTTGCGTTCTAATTCAACTAACGCATGCTTTCGAATTAAGGCCCACACTGGCAGACATACCTGAGAAGGAAAATAGATTCTCTGGCATCTATGCCTGCAACAGACTTAGGTCTATATTCAGTCATGTTGTCTAGGAGATGACAGACGAAAAAAAAACATTTATGCATGATGAACAGAATGAGAAATTATAGACAATTTATACAGAGATATCTTTATCAGCAGGGTTCCCATACCTTTCCAGGACCAGTGTCCTCAAATTTAAGAACACAACATTGAACCATTTTAGACAAGTCAAGTCAAGGTTATCTACTATTACAACACTGGTCACTTAACATAACTTGCCGCTGTTTAACCAGCCTCATTCGACTTTAATCACTTATGCACACCATCATACTTTCTTGAGACAGGTGGCGCATAAAACAAGGATGAACAGATGGCAGGAGGTACTAATGCAGACAGTGTAAATGCAGTCTAATTACTTACATTGTTAGAAAAATCAAAAGCACTTCGATCTTTAAAAGTGCACATAATATATAAATTCAAGCACTTTTAATGATCCATGTCTATTTATGTAAATTTTCAAAAACTCTCAAAGTTTTGATTTATTTTTTAATTCACAACATTTAAAGGAGCCATGGTAAATATGTATCAAGTGCCCATGCCTTTGAAAACAGTCCCAAGACATCGAGAGAATATTTTTTTTAGGTTAGATCAGTGTTAGGACCAGTTCTGGGGGTAAAAGATTAAGTGTAGTATTACTGTGACCTGATAGCAGAGGTACAGCAGATTGTCGCAAACACCATAGCAGAATGTACTGTCCTCTGGCCATAATATCATTGAAAAAGGCACAAGCATGCACATAATCACTCTCTTACGTCATGTTGTGTGCCTTTATGACATTGCCTTATGCCCTCTTTTGTAGACCAGCTGCAGTCTAATCCATGAGACTATGAACACGTGTGTGCACTCATGCATATATCACAGATCCTGAGCAGTATGCATGCAGTTCTTATGTCTGATACATTACCTAATGTAAAGGACTTGCTGAGCTGGGTGTTAGTTAGAGCAGCTGATGCTGACTGGGCCTCTGTAGCCTGAGAGGCCACTGACTCCAACTGTACACTGAAACACACAAACAAAACAGGCAGACACTAGGGTAATTTCAGACTGTTAAAAGACAGGCTGCTGGGACAAGGTTCTTATTTACTGTCTTTCTGATAAACACTGGTTTTTCAAAACGGCAAAAAGCAAATCAAAAAGTCATAAAGACAATAAAACAAATTTTGAGTAATGTTATGTACAAAAAATGTAATTGTGAACATCTGCCATCACAGTTTAATGATGGAGCTGAAAACTGGGAGCTATTATCATAATCTATCATGAAAAAGGCCCCCCTTTTTAGCCTGCAAGGCCCCTCAGTGACTCACAATAGCTTTTGTTGTGGCCTACTCACACTTACTGCTGGCAATGCTAAAATAATCCACACCCCAGCAAAAGAGCAGAGGCAGCTTATTTCTCCCTACAGGCCTGAATTAAATGATTACATTATTTCAGTTATGTGCCTTGTTTCAGTAGCCCTTTTTTAATTTTGATGTGATATTATCCCACCGTTAATGCAAATTCTTATCATGAATAAGCTTCAGACTAGATTATAGCAGCATTGTGGAGTATGGAGACTATATACTTGTAAAACCCTACAAAGGCCTTAAAAAAAGCTATATACCTGACACCCCCCACACTGCAGATATTTTTAAAGAAAGGCATCTTGGGATGGTTAAATACTGCTGTACTCAGAGGCGGGATGTTTTAAAGTAGCCAATCTGAGAACGTTATTTATTTCTCCTTGCTGCCGATTGGCTGCTGCCGTTTGAAGCATCTTTGGCATCTGCAGACGAGAATTTCCCCAGTGGAGTGTCTCGAGTGTTGCTCTTGTTTTTCGTTTTGTTCTTCATAAAGCCCAGTATTTTTATTACTGTAAATTCAATAAAAATAGGCTGTTGAGCTCAGTCGCTGTCCAGTGTCTGCTTTAACCATCAGGTCACTACAATACAACTCCCCTGGAAGCACCTAAATAAGACGTGCCGCTCAATGAATAGTAAATTATTGAACTGTAAAAATGATTGGTGATTACCCGTACATTTTACTCTATTTCTTTTACTAAAAAATTACATTACATCATTACTGTATTTACCTGCTTATACCAAAGAAAACGACAGCGCATACCAAATAAACGCCTGTACATGAATTACGATACAGTCTATACAAGGGTAACATCAGTATTTACATTCTAGCTCTGCGGGAGTTCAGTGTAAACTGTACAGTATGAATACGGGTTTACCTTTACATTTTCGTTAAGGGTAATGTATTAAACTTGTATTAATGCATTAAAGTTTAAAATGAAATTAAAGTGTTTTGGGAGCATATCTGGGGGCATATTTAGGGTTAAGACTATAAAATAGGCATTTTTTTTACCACAACAACGCGGTTTTTCACTATACATGGGTGCTCCTGGAAAGTAACCCCCGCGAAATATATATGTGCATTTGTGTGTGTGTGTGTGTGTGTGTATGTGTATATATACACAAGCACACTACTAGCCCAGTTCTGCACAAAGATCAGTACATCCTCATCCTCACAGGGATCACAAAGACATTTTAAGTAGAACACAGGACAGGATACAAACACATCCTCTCTAAAGTTTATTGTGGGATTATTTTTCTATCCACTGAATCAATGTCAGTCTGAGGGATGCTCTTCATAACCCTCGGACTTCAAGCCACAGCAGGAAAATCACATCTGCTACTAGGCTGAGATCTTCCTTCATAGCTAAAAATGAGGAGTCCCCTTGATGTGTGATATGCACAGTAACATATCAAAATATATTTTAAATAAGATGTTACTAATGGCTACATCATAAAAAAGTATGTAAATATGGCATAGTAGACATACATTTGCATTTATCAACTAATTTACAGACACTGCAGATGGGTGATGTGTCATGTGTGGCATTTTTCTGAAATAAGTAGACTACAAAGGAAGCCCTATATGAAGCAGTTAAACAAATGAAAATTACCTGTCGCTAAGAGAGGCATCTTCATCTTCAACACCCTCTGAGGAGGCCTTCACTAAAAATGCTCCCTTCCAAAAAGGGTGCTCCAACAACTGTTCCCAGTTTAACCTGTATGGAATAGTAGTCATGTGTTGAAAGATGATTAACTGTGACAGATTCAGTGATGTGGAAAGAATGTATGCTTTACTACAAATCACTTTGTTTAAATGGTGCAGCTTTTTTTAATCTTCTTAGTATTCAGAGAAGGTGCACTAAAAATGTATTACTATTGTGCAAGACTGACTTCATTTACTACAGTTGAAGGAACAACAGACAGCAAAGATATGGTAATGTACAGTTTTCATGGTTGGAAAATAGACATGTGTTGTACCTATTTAGAGGATCTTTCTGCAGCAGACCCTGTAGCAGGCTATGAAACTCTGGACTAGACTGTGAACAAGTGTTACCTTTAAAAATAAACATATCAGGTTTTGATTAAAGTTTAATAATCTAGCATTATGCTAATTAAATAATACATGACAACAGTTAAGTAGTAAACCTTTTTGCACTGGGGGTGGGGGGTCTTTGTGTGAAATCAGATCAACCAAATCAGTGAAGCTCTCAGAGAAGAATGGTGGCTTGCCTTCAAAAAAGAAAGACCAAAGAATTACATGAATTTGCTTCCTGCCCACAATAACTATTTTGTCATTAAGGTGACTGCACAGTGGTAGAATGTTTTATGGCCACAATCGCCGGTGCTCTTCTGGAAATTTAGGTTAACGTGGGTTTCACCTCTAATCCAAATCTCACATGTCCCACCCAGCTAATCAACAACTAGTGGAAACAATAACCTAGATCTAAGATACACAATATGTCCAAAAGTATCCAGACACTCCAGAACTGGTGAATTCAGCTACTTTAAGGTGCACCCATTGCTAACACAGGCTTTCACTTCTGCACACAAAGGCAGTAATCATGATAGAAAAATTTAGATTTTCTGGACCAGCTGCACTTGAACCTAAGATGGCTATGCCCACTGGGCTGTTGAGCAGAAAGATTGATGGTTCTCCATCAAAAATCTTTGGGATGGGTTAGAGTGGTGTTTGTGATCCAGACTAATCATCACCAGCAGTACCTGACCTCACTAATGCTCTACTAGCTGAAGACCAATAAATCCTCACAGAAATGTTACAATATCTACAGTAAAGCCTTCCCAGAAGACTTCAGAGGAAAGATTTCAGAAGAAACACTAGCTGAGCACTTGTCATGAAGGTCTTGGGTAAAAACTGTAGATCACCAGTAGATCTATAAACAACTACCAGTAGGCACATTCTGATGGCATTGTTTGTATCATATAAAAAGGTACAGTTTAATTTTGTGTACCTGTGGGCCTTTATGTACCCACTTTTTTTTTTTAGTCTTAATGCCTATCAAGTTTATAAGCTTGCACATTTGTGTGTGCACTTTCATGAATTAGTGAGTTGGCTACAATTATGACAAAACTGTTTGTGATAAGATACAAATACCAAAAATACACATGAATATAATTATGTACATCACATTAACATATAATTATAAACAGTACATCACATCAGCATACAATTTCCATGTAAATGATGACCAGATTTCTCTACAGTCAAAGGCATCTAGAGTACATAAAAAGTTTAAATATTCTGACCTGTAAACATTTCATACAAAATGCAGCCCAATGCCCATAGATCACTGGAGACACTGGTGGTGTCCCCTCTCAGCACCTCTGGAGCACAGTATAATGGTGAGCCTGAAGAAAAGTTAGAATGACTTGACTGACCATGCAGCAAGATATTCTTTGACATCCCCAACTAGATAATGTTTTATCAACGTTAATAAATGATATTATCATGCTATGAAATTAAACCTTCATTTTAAATTTACCTACCCACTGCTGACTAGATCATGCTATGTTTGAATGTAACAGTACATTTCATACTCCATAATAATGCATAGTATGTTGACGTGTGTGCCAGTGAGGACCTTGTGTTCGGTTCTTGATATTTTTTCTAGGTGTAACACTCTCTTTGCCGTCTCCCCCATCCTCTGACATTACAAGAGCAAAAAACTCCTCCAGGTTCTCCCCTTGGGCTTTGGCCAGGCAGAAATTTGAGTACTTCAGAGTACCTGGACCATCCAGCAAAATCTATACACAAACAGGCAACTTTAAAACAGCTGAAGTAAAGAGTAAAAGGACTTCTCACTGCCACAATTCTAATTCTTTCTGTCACATATCTCCAGTTATGAGGGTTTCTGTTTCAGCATATGAACTACTACTGAAAAATACTCAGTCCATGAGGTACATATGGAAATAGTATTATTTACACACACACATTTTTTTTGTTTGTTTGTTTTTTTTTCATGTACACACTACGATGTGTGTTGCGTCAAAAAATATACGATACTCTGGTGATACTGGGCTACTTTGTCCTGGTGAATAGAGGCTTACCTTAGTAGGTGTGAGGTCAGAGAAAATTATGCCAGAGTTATGGATGTATCTGAGTCCTTTAATTAAGTCCATGCCAAATTCACACACAATGTTTTCAGATAAGCATTCATCCTGGGAAATAACTGTCCGTAATGTTCCACCTGCAAGAATATATAGTAGTTAGACTAGAATATTTTGTTTTTCTTTGAGTGCATTTAAACACAGGGAGAATGCCAAATAACGCAGTACAGTCAGGTACTCATATTTATATATTTTTTATGTTCTAAACTATTTTACCTGTGCACAGCTCCACCACCAGCCAGAGATGGTTGCTTGTCTCATACCACTCATAGAAAGAAACCACATTATCATGCTTGAAATCATGTATGAGTCGTACCTGTTAATGCCACAGTAAGGACAGGGATGCAAAGTTCATAATAATTGTTTCATCAATTATAATCTGACTGCAAATCAGACGAACTTTGCTTTGGTCTGATTCACACTGATGGGTTTCAAGCATTAATAGTTTCTTACTCACATGGTTTGTTAATTCAGGCCTCTTTGATTTCTCGCTACAGATTATTGCCACAAAATGTATGCTCCCTTTCCTCCTGCCCTTGTAAACAACTGACTTGCTTCCTCGTCCAATTTCCTCGTACAAAATGAAGTTTTCCATCTGTGAGGCGTCCACTGTGAAGAAGAAAATGTTTCTACACGTGCTGCTCGTGCTCACGTTTTTATTAACTTTGTTTGTTGTAATTCATGTCAGCTTTTAGGCACATTCCATAGAAGATTTATAATGACCCAATTATTCTCATACAGAGCTGGATACATAAACAGATCGAGCTTAACTTACGTAAAAAGAAACACATGTAGCAGAAACACTCTATTCCTTCACAATGTAGCTAATCAGCTAACGAGTACTTACACTGCTGGCAGAACTGGGGGCTCTCTAAGTCAGAACTATATAAACCGAATGAAAACAACGAACTTAAGTTTTCTCTAAAGGTTTACCATGTCGGGTGTTTCTTTTTTAAACCTGGTTCATTGTTTAAATCAGAGATATTTTAAAACTGCAAACAACTTTTGATAAACCGCGGAAACAACAACAGCTGTCAAACGGAAACAACGCTGGACCAGTTTAATTTTCAATGTGGGGGGAACGTGCTCATAAGGTGATCCCAAACAATTTCAAAGTCCCTAGTATTTGTAACTTTTTGTGTTAATATGAACAACATGGAAACATTAGATATTTAAAGCCGTTACATATACCCAAAACCTTTCTGGAGTATTGTTTAAATTTTTTTTCGTGTTTTTCTGCACACCCACAATTGAGCCGCTCCTCCGTTGCTAAGATACGGACAACACGCGCTCACAACCAGTGGCTCAGTGAGCATGCGCGTTTTAGTTCGACGGTCTCGTATCAATGGGGAGAAGTGGGAGTATCATTTGGAAATACACAACAAGTATTGGGACGCATGAACATCAAACCAACAGGGACTTTACTGACATTGGATTCAGATACAGAGATTTTAATATGGAGTTGGTCCTCCCTTTTGCAGCTATAAGCTTCCACTCTTCTTGGAAGGCTTTCCACAAGATTTTGGCGTTTCTGTGGGAATTTGTGCCCATTCATTCTGTAGA
>JBBIGA010000007.1:11726923-11736935 GCA_037576975.1 Alestes dentex
CAGTGGGCATGGGTGTGGAGATGAGGAAAGGGGGGGAGTGGTGTGTGACGTCACGGCCTGTGAAAACTCAGAGAAAGCGAGAGAGAGAGAGAGAGAGACTAGGCTGAAGCCGCTGGGAGTCTTGACGGCGAGGTTCGAGGTGTGATACACACACCGGCTTTTGGAGAGTGAGACGGTTTTGGGCTCTGGACTTTCCTGGTATATGCCTTCATGACAAAACTCACACCGTTCTCCAGAACAGCAGTAGGGGAAGGACTCCGGCTCACGGATGCTCAGTGAAAACCCTCCGGCTGCGGGTACTTTTCACGCCTCTCGCTTTAATCCGAAAGAGAGAGAACCTGTTTCCTGAATGAAAAGACTCCCAGCTCCTGATCTCAGCTTTACCTCAGGGTCCGAAACATCAGGTTCTTTTGAAGAAGTTTCTTTTCGTTTCCTGATTTAAGGAATTATTTATCACTTTATTAGTTTTAGCGAGTAGATTTGCAGGCGGGGGGTGGAGTGGGGGAGAGGGGTGAATAATAAAGGGAGGAGGAGAAAGAGGAGGAGGAGGAGGCCCGTGTGAACAGATCTGCAGGAGCACCCTGGATTGTCCTTCTTCGGTAAGATGGATGTTCCCCTAATGAGAGCTGTAGATGTTCAGCTTTATTGTGTCCTGTACCTGCCCTGCCTGGTCATTTTCTGACCTGTCCTCAGTGTTAGTGAAGATCTGAACGAGTTTCACTGTCCTGTATGGTTCCTGTCAGATGTTTAACTCATGACTTTAACTCTTTGCCAGGGTGCAGCGTCACTCAGCAACTTTTAATAAGCTCTTAGTAGATCCCAAGTAGCTTAACGGGATTTGCTTACATCCAAATCTTCTTTCCCCTTTAAATGCTGCTATGCTGGCATGGTTCTCACAGCCACCCATACACTCTTGACTGTCGAGGTCACTGACCTCAGTGTTTGATCTGATTCCCAAATTATTATTTTTATTAGTCTTTATTTATCTTTGCTTCTGTGCTTGTTAAGATCTCAAACTCAGTTCAGCCTGTGAAGGCCCATTGACTGGACATTGAATTATGCTGTTCATGTGACATGACTCTTCTACAGCCACATTAAACCAGATAAAGTAACGGCTGTTGTTTCTATTTCTGTAGAGATATCCCACGCCACTCTAGGCAGGGTGGGTGTCTCATGTAAAACTTTGGTCAGAGGAAAAACTGAATGAGAAATAGGGTTGGTAATGTAGACAGTTTGAACAAACCTGATTTTTAGCATCCTGTTCATCAGGCAAGCACTGTTGGAAACATTTACATGACACCAGTGTAAAGATCTTAATCTGACTTGTTAAACAAATCTTTAAATGAGCACAATATATGGCCCATGACACAGAATCCGCTGTACACACACACATACACAAACTCTCCACACCACTGCACAAGTTCTGCTTAGTTTAGTACGTACTGGTCATGGGCGCAGATAGTGAGGAGTATGACGACTTTCTATAAGTTTTGTTTTGATTAAACTGTAGCATTTCGCAAAAACTAGGTAGTTGCCACAATCTGAGTGTTTTCTGCCGTCAGCCTGCCATGAACAGCTTCAAGCTGATAAACCGCTCGGTCTCCTTAAGCAGTTCACACCCAACGAGTGAAGATCCTTGTACGTAGATGTAAGAGTATAACAATTTTATGATTTCAGTACATCATAAATAAGTAACATTCAAAACAGTGTACTGGAATTTAAATGCGTGTTAGTTATAAGCACCTTTGCCTCTTCCAAGGGTCTCGCATTTTCTGTCATACATAGAAACTCTTAGCAATCAAATCCACATCTCTTGGTGCTGGCAATAGGAGTTAAGTGGGTATGGAGAGTGAGAACCTATGCTGTAAAAGTTCAGTCTCAAATGGCTTTGTTCAGTTTCCGTATTTTCATTTATTGAAGTTCTAGGAATCTGAATTTTGAATGGTTTTTTGATGGCGCTGGCACTGCGTATTTTAACAGTTCTGTTTATTTATCTGTGCCAAACTAATCTGTTTGTACTGCGGAGCTGTGAGTATTTACGAAATATGCATAAACCAAAAATCAAGCTTGACTTCATAATCAAAAATTGTATTAAGCCTGAAAATGTATCAGTAAGTATCAACTCTATGTCTGTCTGAACTGCACAAGAACTGGCTAAAGTCAGTGTAACCTTTTTAGTTGTTTACATTTGTTGTGTATTCTTCATGCAAAGTGAGAGAAAAGGGCAAATTATGTAATTTCTCCTTGCTCATGGTGTCCTCATTAATGAAGTAGGTTGAGTTGGAGAGTGCTCTGAAATCCACTATAGAATTAGTTGCGAAGGGCCCAACTCCAGAGCTGCAGTTTCATTATATGAGCAATATCATACACGCTCTGACAAATTTCACTGCTCATTTTCTTCCACAGAAGATCATGAGCTGACAGCAGCAGGTTAATGTCTGTAAGAGTGTTTTCTTTGATTGTGTGACTGTTTTGATGGTTCCAAAATATGCTGTTTAAGCTGAAAGTAAGTTTCATTCCTGCACATGTAATGTTCACATAAAGCCCTCTGTCAACTTTGTGCTGACACAATTTTCAGCTAATTAGGCCTTTAAATTCTGTTTGTGTATGTCTGATTTTGGGATGCCTGTTTAACCCATTAGCTTATGTAACTCAGGCCACATAAGCTATAATATTTACCCTGTGAATTTACCCTGTTAATGTCTATGTAAAAAAAAGTTTTTTAAAAATGTAAAAAATTTGAAAGTGCTTGTAACACAAGCATGGTTTTATTTCAGTCGTTTGTTTATCATGCACTCAATGCCTTGAAGGCCTGTCCTGAAACTGCTGTTGTTAAATGGCTTTTGCAAGACTGTGACCCTGCAGCTCTACAGACAGATGTTATTGAATCAGCCTTATTTTGAATTATTTATGGTTATAAAAAGGGAACATTTTTTTGTCACAATTTTGTGACTTACGTGTTTCTATTCACTCTGCAAAAGGATTTCCTGTAAGCACAATTTCAATGTCCAGATCAATTTCAGGTCGCTACTTCTAGACAGAATTACTTTTAAAGCCAAAACAGACCCTGACAGAAGACTGAGATGCTGTGTGTTCTTGAGCTAAAATAACTAGCCTAAGTAGCCGTATCATCTTCATTATGGCATGATGTCATATGTCTGTGTCTAAAGGGCACGTTACATTTTAAAACATATATATTAGCATTTCTCATTTTGCTTCATGACAGCTGTGTCCTCTCCAGGGACCACAGGGAAGAGGAGAATTGAGTGCCCTTGCAGAGGTGTTCGTTTCTGCATTAGTGAGTTTCTCATCTGAGACACGTGTGTCGGAGTGTATGCTGTGACAGCTGTGAGAACACATTTAGTCTGCGTGCTCGCTTACCAGTTTATCACCCCTCATTTAGGGAAGGCTCACTGTATATCACCCCCATAATTAGGTACCTTCATGCCCTAAGTGTTGTGACTGCATGCGCTCAGGCCATTCTCAGGGCTGCTGGTGCACATTATTGATCACTTTGGCCTTAAGCTTAAGTGATCTTTGCGTGTCTGCAGATGAGACGCAGACAGTAATAATGGACTGATGCAGAGTCTGGCTCATTCTGTCCCTCCCCCCCTCTCTCCTGTGCAGTCTTCTCATGTTGTTAAAGTGTCTACTCCATTTATCCTCCACTTTGGCATTTTTGCTGATGCACCATATCCAAGTTTAAATGCATTACTGGCAATACCGCCAGCTTCTTATGCGTCTTAATGGCAATTTGGCTTTTTGTTCAGGCCAGTTTTTAGTAATCTTACATATAACCTTACATATGTGCTGTTTTAATTACAGGACAGATGGACACAGCCATTGCATGCCCCTTGCTAATTTCATAGAAAACTGGACTTCATGCTAGTTGTTTGGTGTTTCATTTCATGTTCTGTGGTTGAACTCGATCTTTGTTCTTAATGCCCGCTTTTTTCCTGATTGTATCCTAGTTTCGACTCGGGGGAGACTTGAAGTGATCTCTAGCCCTTGTATTGACTCTTTTGATATCCACTGGGAAATGGGCTGCCCTCTGCCATCTGTGCTGTATTAACAGAGCATCTGATAAGAAACAAAATATTGAATTGCTTAGTAGGCGTGTGCACTTTATCTTATTAAATTTGTGACCTCCTTAAGCACTGTGTTCTCGAGTTTACATTTAGATGCCACAGACCTCTGACCTCGTATTTAAAATTGCCCTACCTTTTTGTGTTCTAATATTCAGTATGACTGTGGTTAACTTTGTAACTGGCTCTGTATTGAAACTGTTAAACAGCCCACCCTGTTAAAAAAGCCAGTGCACTGAGCTGCATACTATTAATAGAGCCTGCTTCCTGTTCTTCTTTCTTAAAGCTTCTCTCTGTATTTGAGCTGTTTGTGTAAGACACGTGCTGTGTCCTCATGTGTACATTCTACTGAATTCTTGATGGTATCATAATTTCTCAGTACAGTCAGGAAGTTGGTGTCATGATAATCTCAGTTAAAGTTCTTAAGCAGTAGTGGTAGGCCGTCTACCTAGGTTTGATAGTGTGACCCATAGTATCAGCAGAGATCTCTTTGTAAATAATAAGATCTAACCACTTTACTATGCACAGAATCCACAGTAATGAATTCTGTTATATGCCACTCTGCATAAGAGATCAAGAGAACTTTCCTACATAGTGATTAGCTGTGTTATGGTTTGATATGCTCTTAGGGAAAAACAGTGCAAGACACATCACACCAAAAATTAAAATAAGTCTAGCATTTAGGATGTTGTGTTCTTAGACCCAGATGAGGTCATGTCTAGTCTCCTAGCAACAGTGATTCACGGAATATTTTCATGTTATGGAATTATACGGCAGACATGTTGGATTCCGTCCCCGGTGTTTTCACTTTCCAAATATATAAGCATGTTTGTGACAGCAGTTAAATCTTCGGTATAAACAGAGTGAGGCTGCTGCTCTTGGTTAAGAGTTCAGCTGGCTAGCTTTACCCATGTGTTCTTGCTGTCCCTTGTTCCGGTCTCTCTTTAAGTTACCCAGTGTAACCTGAGACGTTTACAAGTGGGCCTCAACAATATGACATTCACAATCTCTCTGTCCCCGAGCAGTGAAAAATGCCAGAGTGCTGCAGGCATCAGAAACCGCAGGGGAAAAAGACATCAGCTGAGACTTAAGCAGAAATGTTTTCCGCGTCACACCTCTTCCCCCTACCCTCTTGCTTAACTGCCAGGCTTGTGAAATTGAATGACAGGCCAAAAGGGCAGAGACTGTGGGCCACTGAGAGGAATTTGATGCCAATGATGCTTCAAGTTTGTTAGGGCTGCACCAGCTCTAATGCCTCTGTAGAAAGTGTGCTATAGATCAGGGCTCTGCTAGGAATCGTTAAGCCCTCCTGCCTGGCACTGAAAGCGAAGCCATCAGAGGGTGTCCCTACATTTAGGGACGTGCCCAGCAAGATAATGGGAGGAGTCTATTGTGGTTTAGTATCAGTCTGACTAAGACAGCGAGTGTAATAAAGTTACAGTGAACATGTAAATAACACAGTCCTGTCATAGTACGCCTAAAGTCTTAGTCCACGTATGATGAGTGTGATTGAAATGTGATTCAGGCTGATACTAGCCAGACTGCTTGGATCAGACAGAGCTTTCATGTGCCTCATGTTAAACATTTTGTCTGAAACAAACATATTTAGATTTTTATGTAAAAGGACAGAAATGAGCATATATTTATTGGAAAACCTGTAAGTGGATAAACTTAGCTTCATCATGAAGGACTGTTCATTGGTGTAAAACCAGACCATGGCAGCATGCATGTAAACAGTGCTATAAATGGTTTAGTCTTCTGTATAGCCCTTGTAAACATCTAGGTTTTGCCTGGTTTCTAAGGTACAATAAGAGCTTAGGCAGGATATTTTGTGCATATAAGCATTCTTTCCCACTGTTTATTTGAGTGACAGTGAGATGACAGTTGAGGACTGACAGTCGTGACAGTCATGGAAAAAAAAAATACACTTTTAAATGGTAGTGAAAAGAAATCGGAGCAATCTTTAGGGTTCTTCATTCATTAATAGTAAGTGACAATCATTTGGCACTGTTATGTTTCTGGTTTCTGTTATGTTATCAGGCCAGTAAACTCTCATATGTTATGCATTGTTATACATTGCACTACATTCTGTAAACTCCCATTCACATTATGGATCTCGTCCCAGGAGACCTTGAAGAGAAGATTAATGTTCATGTTGAGGTATAGTTCACTTTTCATCTTTTTAAAAGGCATGATAATTAAGGTGCAAGATTGAAATCAGACAGTTGTACTCCAGAAAAGCATATTGATTCTGACTGGTCTGTGCTTGAACTGTGTTTGAACTGTGCACATGTCATAGCATAGTTATTCATGACTCATTTAGCAAAATTGTCAGTTGCTTCTTGCTTTTGATGCAACACTAAAATACTGATTCTGGTGCATTCTAGTTCCCCCCAACCTGTGCATTTAACCTGAGGGATTTAAAGTAAACTAGTAAGGACATTTCATTAAAATGTGTAAAATATGATAAAATAAAAGGCTAATAAAAATTGACCATCAGCTACATTGGCTGTAAAGAAGTCAGAATCAGCCATAAAATTTTATGATCAGTGCTAATGGTAATAAACAAAGAGTAATAAAATGTTCCTTGTGAAGCCAAGATTCCTGAATGTTCTTGTGGAGAAACTTTCTGTAACCTGACCCTTGTTTAGACCGGGTGAAACAACTTGACTCCTAATAATGTTTCCCAAAAAAAGTCCATGTGAGTTTGAACGTGAGTGCTGTATTAGCCAGCAACAACATCAAAATACAGTTATGATAAAGACGGATGGATTGTGATCTAATTAGGAGATTCATATATGAAAGAACCACTTCATTTCTTACTGTGAAAAGAAGGCAGAGACAGTTCTGTTTAATGTGTGAGCTTTCATTATATCCACATTGCACTACAGATTAAAGAAAGCACTATTGATCCTCTGGTGTCCTCTAAGCAGTTGTGGCTGTCTATGTATTTGGATCTGGTGTCTCATGATGAAAATATTTCAGAGAACATACCATAATGTAATGTGGTGTTTAGGAAGTCCCTGTATGGTAGACCACAAACATTAAGTGGTCTCTTGGAATGTGACATGATTTGATTCTAGTGTAATTATAGGGTTTATGATTTGATTCAAACTTCCTTTTGCTTTCTCTGTATCAGTATACATAAACTGTAATTCCAGCCAGCTCTTAAGCCAAGATTCATCTGTGAAGTGGATGCCTGAAAGCTTTACTGCATGTACTGAATGTGCGGATACATAATTTTGAATTGTCCGGAAATCCGTGTGGTGGAAGGAATGAATGCTGATGCATTTATCCCTGTTTTAAGTCAATCAGAATGTGCCCGTTTTAAGGTTAGTAGGCTGAGGTCTTTTTTTAATGCCAGATTAGTGTATAACAAGGACAGCTGACATGCTTTGTTTTGGGTTTTTAACAGGAAATAGCAGGTGCTTTTGTTCTCCTAATGTGAACATGGTGGCCCCATGATAACAACTGACAGTACTTTTACTGTTAATTCCTCACCGTTCTGGTGATCAGTTGTCCACAGGACATTTAGGAATCGTTCAGTGAAAAATCTAATTAAAAAAATGTATCACTTATGCCAGATATAGTCAATTAGCCATGTTTGAAGTCTATTATTTGCTAACAACCATTGGAGGTCAATGCACACTATACTCTTTTCCAGAAAGACGTCTCAAACTTCTCATTTTACAACCAGTTTTTTATTAAGGCCATACTTGTCGATGTGGTTTAGGAGCTTTTTGAGCGATAAAAATGAACAAAAATTGCTACAGACAGCCATTTTATACAGCACAAGGGCTGGCATTCACAAAGCTGTCATAAGCAGGACAGATCTTGGATTAGACTCCTCTGTATTTGTGACTGTCATTGTCATAAAAGCTGATTCTTGATCAGCACTCCTACTCTGTGATGAGAAAACAGACCCTGTTGTTTACAAAGACAGCCTTCAGTGTCCAGCTATACTCTGACATTTTGTTCATTTTTATCGCTTGCAGTAAGACATACTGTCTGTGCCACATTTATGAAGAGCTGGACGTGGTTTGAGAATGCTGAGAGAAGTTTTGGGGATGTAGTGATGGAAAAGATTTGATTGACTTTTGACTTCTTGTGTTTGTTGGCGATGTTAGCCTTGTAGCATCAGCGAAGCTAAGAATCAAAATTCGGACAAGAAACAAGTCATGGTTGGTTTAGTACATCTGAGATAAGTTACTGGTAGGGTGCAGTGATATGGGAATTGCGGGCCAGTGCCTATATCAGATATTTTTCACGTACAGCTACCTCAGTCCTATCATTCAGCCTCATGTTCCTACTCACTCCCTCCGCTTCTCCAGGGCACATCATCTGGCTCTGCCATCCCTACACACAAGGCAAACCCGGTCCAGGCTCCTCTCATTCGAGGTTCCCTGCTAGTGGAATGTGCTGCCTAAGCTGACAAGAGCAGGAGAATCCTTCTCTAGCTTCAGAAACCTCTGGAAGACTTGTATGCTCAGAAAGCATCTCTTCTCCTAATGTTCTGTCTATCTTCTTGCACTACTTCTACATAAAAGTTTCAGCACTTAGAACTCTCCTGTGGTTCTCACACTGTCCTGGTAACTTATAATATGAGGGTTTCCTCATATTGTAAAATGCATTGGAGAAAAGTGTGTGCCAAATGAAGGTAATGTAATGTAATGCCGATTTTTGATCCCAATGGCAATGCATAACACAAATGATATGTCATTTTTTTAGCATTATGAAGAAGTATAAAATTGATTTCTGCGGGGTTACAAATGCACTAAAATGAGTAAAACACAGACAAGCAGTAAAGACCACCACTTTATTTTCTGCCAAAGATATTTTCTCACTTCCTTCTGTGGATTAGTTATAGTGGTATGTGTGGGGTTGGGTGGGTAGCCTGATGGAACCATACAGTGCTGTTTCACAGCTGAATGTGTAGAGTGATGTGTTTCTCCGTGCAGGGGTTCTGTGGGGGCCTTTTCTTAGGTAGTGTTTGTCTTGCACCATGTTTATTTAGACACCCCAAATTGCAGTGTTATGTTATTCAGCTTTACATAAAGAACATTTTGAATAGTAAAGCGGGTAAATGCAGGGAATCACCCACCAGACAAATCCATACATTTTGCATGTATTTGCAGATGATGGGGATCAATACCTAGATAAAATTTAAAAAAAAAAAAAAAGGAAAAAGGAAAATGGCAAAAATATTTTGACCACGTTTTCTCTCTGGAAGTTTAAGCTGATTATTTTCCTAAGCTTGTTACTGATCCCATAGATCTGTCACTGCATGTACCTATTAGGCCTTCTCCTCTTTTCCTGGGCTGAACTGGCTCATTAAGCTGTCTTACTAAATACCATGGTAAAAGTGTAGCTGCTGAAAGAAGGATAAGCATTCGAAACACAGCTGAATGGAAATAGCACTAAATCTGCTTAATCTTGTTTCCTTGATGTGTTGTTTCCCCTGTGGGCTTGGTTGTGTTTCGTTGTGGCTCCTCATTTTTATGTATTTATGAAATTTGTATGTGTGTGTGTCTCTATGTATTTTCGTATAGACTTTGTCCACAGGCTTTGTTTTGCTAGCCAGGCGTTCTCTTGTGTTTGTTTGACAGTAGTGGGCACACGTGCCTCAGCGCAGGACCCTCTGGCCTGGCAGGCCTCTGATGCACGCGCATGACTTCACCCACGTGGGTGCCCATGCTGTGGGCATTTCACAGGCATAGAAGGACAGGTGATGGTGGCAGAATGTTCATGTGAGGAAGTCTGTGTGTGTGTGTGTGTGTTTGTGTGTGTATGAGTGTGTGTGTGTGTATGAGTGTGTGTTTGTGTGTGTGTGTGTGTGTTTGTGTGTGTATGAGTGTGTGTGTGTGTATGAGTGTGTGTTTGTGTGTGTGTATGAGTGTGTGTGTGTGTGTGTGGGTGTATGAGTGTGT
>JBBIGA010000007.1:11736945-11751033 GCA_037576975.1 Alestes dentex
TGTGTTTGGGGGGTGGGGGGGGGTTAAATATATTTGGTCAGATTAAAGCCAAAGTAATGTGAACAGCGTGTTAGCGTGAGTAAGACAGATGGTGAAATGGAGAGAGAGAGAGAGAGAGAGGCAGAGACAGAGAGAGAGGGGGGGGGTGACAGACATCATAATTGTGCTCCTTGGAACTGTAATTATTCAAAGCACTGCCACATTATAAATTCTTTGTATTACTATGTACATGCTGTGTTAATGCTGAGACAAATTAGTCTTTACATAAAAACACACAGTGTTAGACAAACTATTTTTTTCTGAGGTTGGACAGTGTGATTTATCATTATTGTAATAAATTACTTTTCTGAGCACAACATGGACATTGTCAGCACATAACATTTACCAATTGCATGGGTTGTTACAAGGAGAAATATAATATGTTAAGTTTAACTGGATACAGTTCATGAAACTTGATTGCGTTTCCAGAAAGTGTGCTTGCGTGGGTGTGATCATTGATAATATTTTTGAATGTAGTAACACTGGCTCCTATGTTCCTCCATTCTATGTCATTAAATCTCAGAATAACGAAATATTGTGATGCGTGTTGTGTGTTTTGAATACATTTTTGCCATGTCACCCATGCCATTTTTTAATGACCTGTGTGCACCACAGGTCATTGTACCTGTTTCTTTAATACAGCTAAGAAGTCCTTTTACAGCTGCTTCAAGTGTGCTGTGCTATAGTCAGTATTGGATTACAGCTTGGCTCAGCTTTTAAATCTCTTTGCTGCTTGAATATCATGTGGTAGCGAGGTTCAGTCACAGGGCACATGAGGACAAAGAGAGACTGGCAGTGTTGGAGCCTCTGACACCTTTGATGCCTCACATGGTTTCTGTCTGGGACAGAGAGGGCAGATATGCTACATGCTGATGGAAAGAACAGTGATGGTTCATAAGAAAAACATGCTCTAAAACCTTTCTGTACAATTCATACCTTCTGTGCTCTTTGATCTAGTATTCAGGTGAAAGATGAAAAATGAGTGTATATAAAGCACTCATGTTGCCATGTGAGGGGAAAAAAAGAAAAAAATACCCACAGGACTATGAATGAATCATTTCCAACTAGGAAATCCCCTAAATGAATAGTCTTAGTAACCAAGTTATTATGTTCTAGTTGATTATAAACAAAAACTAAAAATCTTAATTTTTGGGGTTTTTTTTTAAAGAAAACATGTTTTAAATACAGTAATTTCCTGCTTTTCGCGGGGGTTATGTTCCAAGAGCACCCGCGTATATTGAAAAACCGCATTGTTGTGCCTAAAATGCCTAAAAATGCCTATTTTTATTGTGAAAACCCTCAATATGCCCCCAAATATGCTCCCAAAACAATTCAATTTCATTTTAAACTCATTACCCTGAAAGAAAATGTAAAGGTAAACCCGTGTTCGTACTGTACAGTTTACACTGAACTCCCGTAGTGCTAGAATGTAAATACCGATGTTACCCCTGTATAGACTGTACTGTAATTCATGTACGGGCTTTTTCTTTGGTATGCACTGTCATTTTCTTTGGTATAAGCAGGTAAATACAGTAATAATTGAATTGAATTTAAAGTAATAAAAATACAGGGCTTTAAGAAGAACAAGATGAAAAACACGAGAATACTCGAGACGCTCCACGGGGGAAATTCTGGACTGCAGCATCACAGGGCAGTAGCCAATCAGCAGCAAGGAGAAACAAATAACGTTCTCGGATTGGCTACTTTCACCTCTGAGTACAGCTGACTGTGACGTCCGGGCCTCGAGCACCACGTCCCCTCGTCCTCGTGCTGGTTGTTTATGTTTTGGGCGGTGCTGAGCAGCGGAGCTTCATTCCGTTCAGGTGTCTGATTGCCTTGGTAACTGCCGCGTGGCACACGAGGCCCGGACGTCACAGTCAGCTGTACTCAGAGGCGGGAAGTTCGAAAATCCGCGATGGCCTGAAACCGTGTGAAAGTGGGGACTTACTGTACTTGCCATTATGATTTTTTAATCTAATGTGATGTTAAGGACTTTTATGACCAACCCACACCTATAATCAATAAAGTATATTTCTTTTTCTTGAGCCTAACCCAAACCCAGAGATGGGTTTGTTGGGTAATAGCATTAAACATAAGGAGAAGCTCTAGAGGAGAACACAGTGTGGGAGAGGCTGCATGGCTGTGGTTGCTGTTTTCAGGATTGAGCCAGAGCAAATTCATGGTGTGAGGAGATACATAGTGTGAGGACATAGCATGCTGTGTGCTGGAGACCACTGTGTGGTGTAAATTGTGTGAAAAGTCTGTGCATGTGTGGGAAATGTTCCACAAGTACAGATTGAGTCGTAATGCACTGCGTTCACCTACATTCCTCCCTCTCCTTCCTTTCTAAAGCTGTGAGCCAGAGCGCCTGGGACCTAAAAGCATTCCTGGATTAAACAATGTCACTGATTTTTTTTTTTTTTTTTTTAAGTGTCTATTTATAGACACACAATCACAGTGCATTGTTTGGTGTGTCCCAGTGGGCCACTATAGTGTGTTATAGTCCTTAAAGGGCCCTACATTTATCTTGTGTTTATTTTTCCTTGAGTTCACTCATTATGTTTTTGTTGGGTAATAATATAAAAGCAGTCTTTTTTTTTTTTTATATAGTTTTCATTTTTACTTTCTGGCCTCTCTTTATTTATTCAGTTTAATGAGGCTGTTTTTATTACTGTGCCTTTGAGACGGATATAAAAATGTAAATCTAAATAAATCTCTGGTTGTGTGGCCTGTATGCATGTATGGGCTGGGGAGTGAAAGGACTTTTTAGGCACTTTAATAATATTTTCATGCAAAATTAAACCTTTATTTAAAAAAGACAGTGCAGGTGATATGGGTCCTTTACAATGAAGTTGATTCTTAAATGAGGAACATGAAACACCTTTTACTGCATTTCTGGCCAGAACAAATGAACATGAACAAACCTGTGATATGTGTATCATCAAGAACTACAACATGGTAACCCAAAATTATGCTCAGTACTGCTGAAGCAAACACATTATGTGTAACAGAAGAGAAAAAAAGTCCAGTTCAAGAAGTGATTCAGTGTATCTTGAAATCGCAAATTGCACAATGATTAGATTTAATATTCTTTTAGTATGATTCATAATGCATAAAAATGGGGCAATATAGAAAATTGAAGCAATACACTAAGGTTTTTTGGACCTGTACATTTGAAAATATCAAATATATTTTGACATCAAAATAAGTGCATACTTCATTGAAAATGATTTAATTCAGTTTAAAAACTATTTTAACAATTGTCACCTTGAGAGAGCCCTGTTTTCCTCATTGAAGCACATCACTTCCTAACCCTGCTTATATCTGCCAGTGTCACTCACTGTCATTCATTTTACATCAGAATAATCAGTACTGTGGTTGGGTGTAAATGCATTCATAGATCATACTTTGTCTTTTTACTGGGTTACACTCATATACAGCCTTCCAATGAAGAGTTTTTTTGTTGGTTTTTAAAAATAAATAAATACATAACGTAGAAGTATTTGTCATAAAGCAGGCCCGCTCATAACTTGTATACTCAACTTTTCCACAGCCCTTATTTAATTTCATGTTATATTTTTAAATAGAAATTCAGCAAACACTAATTGTGCATTAAAATCTCTGAGGATATATAGCTTCACTAAACCAAGAAAACACATGAGCTGACTTGCATACAAAAAAGAAAACATCAGGAATTGGTGTGTGCTCAGAAGGAGTGATGGGGTCTATTTTTTGCTGTGACTGTAGGAACAATGCCTTTGTGGTGTTAAGACAGAATCTGCAACAAAGAATCATCCTTTAATAGAGAGAATGAAGAGAAGCAGCGAAATGAAGGCCTGGCATCAGACCCCACAGTTGCATTATTTAACCTCAGACTGGGGCTATTGACAGCCGGATACCAACTGTTCGAGCATTGCAAATGCACCAAGAAGGGTTTACAGAAGAGTGTTATAGTTCCTATGGTAGTGTGTGAAGTGGTGTGCCCAGGAGTGCTTCATCATCAGACAACATTCCACATTTCACTTTTGTGATTTGGTTTTGTGCTTTGTGATACGTTAGAAACACACTTGATGGTTAAACTGGACATTTTTGTCTCGTTTGACGGCAACAGGTGAAAAATATGCTGATCTACTTAGTAATACATTTAGCCTTCACTTACTTATGGATAATGAATATAAGGAATTGGGATGGAGCCCCAGTTGCACTGCATTTGTAAAAAAAAAAACTTTTTGAAACATTCATGCTGGGCTTGAGTTCATGAAGCTTCTCAGAGTAGGAGACCTCAGCTTTTCCTGTCAGTATAATCATAATAAATACAAGAGGAATCTGAAATGAGATCAGCACTCAGACAGAAGCTACACTGCATTAATATTTTATTCATAAGAAACATATTCCTGACTAAGGTGAAACCTTCTTTGACAATGAGAAGGTCCTGGGTTCTGTCTTTCCATGTGGAGTTTACATGTTCTGCCTGCGTCTGCATGGATTTCCACCAGTTACTCGGGCCCCCCACCCCCACCACAGTCAAAAGTGAAAGTGACCATTCTGTCACATGTGAACACACCATAGCACACACAGTGTGAACAGCACAAAATTCCTCCCCTGCATTTAACCTATTCACCAAGTGAAGCAGAGGGCAGCCCAGAACACAGCGCCCGGAGAGCAGTGTGTGGGTACCTCAGAGGTGCTTAGCAGTTTTGGGAATCGAACCCATGACCTCCTGATTGCAGGGCGAACTCCCTAACCACTAGACTACCAGCTGCCCAAAAACTATGCACACATGCTAAATTGGAGATGTTAAATTGCCCTTCGGTGAGAGTATGTGCAAGCAGATGTGTTTTTCTGTGTGTCTGTCATGTAATGGACTGGCAGCCTATCCAGGGTGTTTCCCTGCCTATTACTACTGGGAAAGGCTCCAGCACCCCCTGCAAGCCTGGATAAGGATAAGCAGTTCAGATAATGGATAGATTTTACTGATTAACCTGACGTCATATTGTTTGACCGTTTGACTGCATGGAACCGTCTTTAGTTTCTACCATTAAGTAATTTTCCATCATTTGTCAGTTCAAGCAAATAACTATTTTATAGGTGACTGGATAACCAGTGCTTGATGTTAAAACAGCAGTAGGTGTTTTGACTACAGTTAAAAAGCAGTGACAGCTGCTCCTGTGCCCTGGTAAAACCTAGCTGGGATTGATCACTCTGACAAGCAGCAGTGAGTGCAGGGGTTGCAGCATTAATGGCTATTGACTGGCGCACAGACAGGCTGAGGTGAAACACAACACAGTGGAGAGTTTGTCTGCTTCTGCTTAAATTGCCCGAGTTAATTGTTAATTTGATTAGAAAGGTTTTACAGGCCTAGTGCAGTTCTAAGCTAGTCCTTTAATGACCATAGTGCTTTAAAATTTAACTGGACACTGATTTGAGGTCACAGATCGGTTAGATGAAATGAAGTCTTTTTGGCATTGTTATGTCTTATTGATTGGTGGGTGTAAGGTCTGGTATGCACCAAGCCAACACTGATATTCTAGAGCCAACAATGTCCAACTGATGTCTACCTTCTGTCCCTGTGAAAACTCAAGCACACCAGAAAGACTACAGCTGATGACTGACACGCACCTGTTTTATGCACTGGTGTGAACGAGAGCTAACCATTGTGAGCATGGCATTTGTGCTTAAAAAATAACTACTACAAAGTAATTGCTTGTGCCTGTAAATTAGAATGCACAATTATGTTCATTCATTGTATGACAGAAAGTAAAAAAAAAAAAGTCCACAAAGTTCGTCAGTGTTCCAAGCTTTATATTGGTGTGTTATCAAATTGTCTTCAGAGCTCTATTGGGTATCCGTGAATATTTGTATTGGTTTCTTGTTGGGAATATGAAAACATTATGTTTAATTTTTTATTAATTTGGCCATAACACAGACAGCAAATTTTCCCACCCCTTGCTATAATATGTTGCTACATGTTCTGACATTGAAAAATTAGGCTGTTTAATGTGTGTGCCCTATTGAGAGGGCATTTCTTTCTTTCTTGCGATTGTTTCTCTGCTTGTTTGTTTTTGGTCCTACCTAATACATTACATCTATTAAAATACTGGCGTGAACCGCCAGCAAGATTATGTGATCGATGTCTTCTCTCTTTAATTTCGTGACTGTTGCCCAAATAAAAGTATTTTTCAGACAGTCTGAAAATAAACAAAAATATTTGTGTCTTGTTGTAAGTGTCCTTAGTTTGCCATTATCTAAGCTAACTGTTTGTTGTTGCGCACACTCTTATCTCCCTTTTACTTCCAGGCCCTGACTGCTAGCTAACTGTGTGGTGTGGTGGAGTCCCATTGCTTGCCCGGTTTGGTCGGCCGTGTCTGGGTGCTGTCCTATGGCTCGTGCAGCTGACGTTTGAAAATCAGCCAAGCTGGACGCCGCGGTATCGTCCCGCACTGCCTCTGCCTCAGCCCTGTCCCCTTCAGCCAACCCTCAGAACCCGCTGCCTCACAGACAGCATCCACATCCCCTGACCACCACCACCCCTAACCGCGAGGACCAGTATGTAAGTGAGGAAGCACCCAGCCAGGTCAATGCACCCTGCAGAGATGCAGAAACAATCACAGGTAAGGGTCAGAAGTCAGTAGTGTCATCACTAGGCTTATTTTGTTGACTTACTGTTTCATTTCACTGTGTTGTGTGTGTGTATAAGGTTGGAATGATGATAATCACCTACTTGAATACTTAATTCAGTGATCAAAACAATGTAATATTTTCAGCACTTTTTTTGTAGAAAGTATTTTGTTCTTTTTTTTTCTTTATTGTTTGTCCATCTGCTGATTTTTTTTTTTAATTAGCTACAAAAGACAGGACCCTCATTTTTGGGTGTACTTTATTTGAGATTATTAGTTAAGAATGTGGTACCAGCTACAAATACCTGGTTAGAATTTGATGGATTTTTATTTTCCTAAGTGTCCTTAAATTCTTGTTGTGGGGTTAAGCTGCTCTACGTACCTCTGGAAAGAGCATCGCAGGTATGCCAGGCTGAGTGAGAGACCGCAACGATGCAGTTCCTCTGGGGGTTTTCTGTGTGGCAGGACTTTAACACGGTCCTGTGAATCACTGAAAGGTTATTTTTAACATCATCCTCACAGTGAGTAATACAGTGTGTTTTAGGGCTGTCTTGGTGAATGTACGCACAGGGCACAGTGGGCTCTGGTCTCTATTTGCTGTCTCTGTTGGCAACAATGTATATATAACTTGAATAGGTTGTCTGCAACACTGATGCTCAATAGGCTGACTACTGTGAGAACCTGTTAGGAATCATTTATTTGGGAAGACATTTAGGCTGTAATTGACCAAATCACCACAGTCTTCTTAAGAAGGCTTAGTCATCTTTTTTTCCCAGTAAAAATGTATCCTGTCTTGCAAGCAGCAAAATGTCCTGTATATTCCTCTATGGTAGTGTGTTGAAACTCTTGTCTTGGTAATACTGTACTGGTTTTGTCTATTTTTATTTTCAGTCTGTTTATGGTAACAGATATGTTTAAGATAATAGCCTCGCACCTCAATGAAATGAAGTAAATATTTTGGCACTGTAGTTTACTTTTCTCTGAAGGGTGCACTGATCTGTTTGCATTTGAGAGTGAGCCTCTCTGCGAGCTTTCCCCGCTTCTCTCTCGGGGTGCATTGGTTGTATAACTGTGTTCTGGAACTGTGTGTGAGCTGGGAGGAGAATACAAGCATGGGGTTATTTGTTGTGGGTCACTTCCGTTGTTGAAGAGGTCCCCAAAGGGAGAGAGAAATGGAAAGAAATAGAAGATTTCCCATATGTGACTTAATCTGTCATCTGGGCCATATTTTTTTTTTTTTCTTTGTTGTCCACTTATAATATCGGCGTCAGATCTTGCCGAAGAGCTTCTGTAGCACAAATTGATGAAAAAGTTCCTAATGGCCATGATGGAAAGATATCAGAGCACACAGTGTTATCAGAGATTAAAACAGAGCTCATTTGCATCATAGAAATGTCAGTCTCACATGTTCTTCTGTCTGTTCAGTTATTTTGCACATGACCTGCTTAACACCTGCTTGACCTGCTTTTGCTCACTTAACATCTTAAAGCACTGTAACAAATGAGCTAGGCCTGCAACTAACAACTATTTTGGTGAGCGATTAATTATTTCTGCAGTTTCTTCAGACCTGAATGTGTTATGAAACATGTGCAAAAGATGTACTCTTATAAAGTACACAAAAACAGATTTTTTTGCATTGCTTGAACAGAACAGATTTGTGGAAAAAAAGAAAAACATAATACACAAACTAAGTTTTAGCAGGCTTTGCTACATCAAAAAGTTTTCCCAACAGCCCACTATGGAGGTAGATTGTTTCTACTGTAAGTTTCTCACACACTCATTCTTACCTCCATGTTTGTTTGTTTTTTTCTTTAAATGATGTAGTAACAGCATGACTTTGCTATACTGTGTGTACAATTCATTACCAGCTACATTTATAATCAGGTTTGATCTATTCCTTTGATTTAGCATTGTGATCCTAATATGAAAGCTTAAAAACGTGCCCATGGTCAAGGTCCCAATGTATCAGACATTTCAGAGTAATAGTGCAGCCCTATTAAGACGTCTCATTGAAAATAGCTAAATAATGATTGGTTGTTGTCACCACACACAAAGGAAGAAAGAAAATTTGCATTTAATTACCACTAACCATTTGCTGAATCTTTTTTCCTGGATTTTCTTCTCATGACACACACTATAGAACTTAGACGAGTATTTGTATATTTCCTTAGACCTGGTATAAAGTGGATTTGACATATTTTGGAAATTTGTTGGAAATGTGTTTGAACAGTGATGTAACACTTCAGACCGTAAAGCATGGGCTTTTTAAAAGAAACCAGACACAACTGTCAATCTCTTGGGAAACCAGAGATAAAGGTGATTGCTGTCTACAGCCATGAGAGCAGTAGTGAAGTCACGTGTTGATGTAGGATCACATGTTCTGGGTCACAAATGCCACTCCAACTTACCTCAGTGGTGTTGGATAAAGCTCCATCACTCCAGAGTACGCAGTTCCACTTTTCCACAGCCCAGTGCTGAGGAGTATTATGCTACTCTAGCTGACACTTGACCAGGGAATGATGACCTTGATCACAGTTCTTTTGTGGTACGAACACCAGCTCTCCAGAGCCCCAGAACCCAGTCTGGACTCATTTTTGTGCAAGGTTAAAAACTTGTTAGCAAAAGGGACACTTTTTAAAGTAGCTGAATTCAGTAATAAGAAGCAATGTCAGGATATTTTGGACAGTGGAGTGGAAACCTGATTTTGTTTCATTTTAATTGGGTAATGCTTCTTAAATTCCAGTTCTAGAGACCAACCTGCCAGTTTTATTGCCATGTTAGTCAAGTTTTGGAGTTGCCATGTTAGTCAAGTTTTGGAGCTAAAGTCACTAATTAGTAGAAGAGTTTTTTTTTTTGTTTGTTTGTTTTTAATTAGTAGAAGTATCTTGATCGTTCTGGCCATAAAGCCTAAGTCAAAGTCAAAGCCAGACTGTTTGAGAATCCTGCCATCTTGTGGATTTTGAGGAAATTACATGGTGCTTTGTCAATTACTACTGTCTTGTCGTTTCTCATTTACTATTACATTTACAGCATTTAGCAAATGCAAATGTAAAGTTTAGTTTGTCAGTGTCCAGGGCAGCTGCATGCATGTCAGAAACAACATTGCTTGAAAGGACTTGCAGAATGTGGTTTCAGTATAGGTTCTTTCTTTCTTTCAAATAAGTAGCTTTACCCAGCATGCTGACACATGTTTAATTCATTAAGCTAGTAGCAAGCAGTTATCACGATATCATTTCCATAGTGTCTAATGGTGACGGTTTGTTTTGACTTATTGTTAGCGACCAGAGCTTTCTGACCCAGTTTCTCCTCTGCAGTTGCTCAGAGTTGAGGACCATTTATCACGGTGATAATGTTACAATATGTCATCTTCATAGCTGTTAGTCCTCTGTACTGTCAATGATACCTGTGTAAGTATATGATGTGTCTGAGTACACAAGGCTCTTCTTCGTGCTCTGAATGTGCTCACTTGTTTCTTGTCTGTCTGGTGGATAATACGGCTTTGTATCGGTACAGCTCATTGTTCTTGGCTATGAGGATGTGGGTGTGAAGTTGAATTACTGAATCAGCACTCGTCTTGTTGGAGCCTGGGTCTTTTTCGTCTGCAGCGGTTACTTCCACAGTCCTCTCATTCTGATTCACTTGAAGGAGAAGGTCTGTTCAGTGTTTCCAGGGCAGAGCCCGTGTTTAACCGGCATTACCATGGTGATGGAGAAGGGCTGTGTGGTCTGCCAGGGCAGACTAGTGGATGCCTGCCAAATCTGACTTCACTGAGCTATAAGAGAGTGCAGAGAGAGTGGAGCTCCAACGCTTCACAGGACCTGAATAAAATGAACACAGCTTGACATTTTATACCTTCTAATGCTGCAGTTGTTTCTGGTTGTGCTTGTTGTAGATTTTGGCCATCCAAAGAATTTTAATGCCTGGATCCAGTATAATTATCAGATATCAGAAAACTGACATATTGTAACATACGGTGGATCGCGAAAATTTGAAGTTTCTCGAAAATATAGTATTTTTGCCACCCTAATCACCACACACAATTCCTTCCTTCCTACCATAAGCAATTATTTGATAGATAGGAAAGAATGACCTGTATTTGAGCTTGTACTCCATGCCCAGAATGGAAGGCTTGGAAGTGAGATAGCACAACATGTCAAAGCAGCTCTAAATCATGGTAACGTGCAGATAAGTTACTAGTGATTGTGAAGTCTCAGCAGATTTAAAGGTGAATTCAGATTGTTGTGAGCCTGAAGCCTTTTGATCATTTCTTTTGAACTCCATCTTTTACCACTGTTGCACATGTCTGTGCTCTGTGTGAAAGACAGAAGTGGTCTATAGACTGTGATGGTTCAGATGGTATCATATTTCATTCCTGAGCCCATCTTATATATCTTCCATCTGACCAGCTCTTTACACACACTGCTCATGCATCTGGTTACACTGTCTGTTGACGTGAGGAAGCGCATGTTTACATATGTGACGTAAACCTGGTCTTGCCGAGATCATGTCAAGCAACGCGAGACTAACATGCCTGCCGGGCCTTTTAAAGCCATATATTAGCAATTCATGGGAAAAAAGACACCAGCTGCTGGTCTGTGTGATGTGCTGGGTGGATCATAGGGTGTGGATGTGAAAGGTAAAGCGTACAGCATGCAGTTGCACAAGCAAAATAGCAGTGCTGCATTTATTAAAGCCTAGGACATTTTTTTAAATTCAGTATTTGCATAGATCATTTTGGCCAACAACAGAAAATTGAACAGTTGGTTTAAACAAATGTATAAAATATGGCATGATAGTCTGAAATCAAGCCAGCTACTTGTTGCTCTGTTTTCGAATTTGTTGTAATTGGTCTTTATCTGTCTTATTCATTTGTGAAGGTGTTCATTGTTCAGAGAAGTGTAATCACAAGAAAATAACATTGTCACAGACTAAGATGGCTTAGGCTAAGATATGTTTATACCAGTGTTTTCTCAGCACATAATGATAAGAAGTTGATGCTACCATGTAAGTAGTCAGTATAACCATATACAAACTCGTGGCTCGTTAGTTTCTTTCTTCTCACTCTCTCGCTCTCTCTCCACTCTCCTCTCTTCCCTTCTCTTTCCCTTTTCCCTTTTCACCAGTGGACTGTACACCAGATCGTCAGGCTCAAATGTATTCAAATGTGTTTTTAGGTTAAACTCTCAAGGTGACTACTGTCAGTGCAATTATTCTCACTCTCCTTTCTCTCTCTCTTTTCTCTCTCTCTCTCTCTCTCTCTCTCTCTCTCTCTCTCTCTCTCGCTCTCTCTGTCTCACTCTCTCTCTTTCTTTCTCTCTCTCATTTAAATAAATATTCCCAATATTCTGACTTCCTGTTTCTGTTAAAACACTCCCCCTAAACTCCTGTCATAATGGCCCACTGTGTGCAGAAAGCTCTGACTGGTCCACAGTTCAGTACAAAAAGGACAATGAGTGCAGGAGGCCAGTGGCTGTGGAGTAATCCAGTCTATGTTTAGTGAAGGGGCATGTGACTGGTGTCATCAGCATGCCAGACATGGCTGGGCGTTCACTCCACTCACTCCCTCCCACTCTCCCTCTCCCTCTTTCACTCCCTCCTACCCCTCAGTTTGTCTCTCTCTCCCTCCCAAACGGGTTCTCTTGACCCTGCCCTTCCTTGAAGGAGAGGAAAATGTAAGTTGGTTGAGAGAAGACCGAGCCTGTGGCCGCAGAACCATGAGTAAGTACTCAGATCAGGACGCTTAAGACTTTGAGACTGGAAAGTGACTTTGGGGCCAGTATGGCCAGTTCCTTCCAAGGCCAGCAGTTTGAGCGCCTCATAAAGTTTAAATTTTTTTGCAGTTCGATCTACTTTCTGTGTTGTTTTTGCTTCATTTGAACTTTAAACAAACCTTCCATTGGTTTCTGTAAAAAAGGAAAGAAAAGCAGTTCTGCTTATCTGAGCATGTTTGCCAGTATTGATTTTTGTCTGGCTAGAGAAATGCTTTGTTTCTGTTCCCTACTCTGTACCCTGGAGTGTTGGCTAACGGACGTGTTTTCCCTTTAAATCAATAGAAAAACACATAAATACCGAATACCTGTGCACTGATAAAGTGCTGTGTTCAGCGATCAGTTTCAGTTCATGTTTGAAAATGCTGTCTAGATTTTGTTTCTCGTGTTTCTTGGGAAGTGCAGCATTGTTTTAAAACAAAGTGTGTCAGTGCTCCACAGTGGTGGAGCAGCTGTTTCTTATCAGACTTTCCACCCAGCTGCTGTTCAGCTGCTCAGAGTTGCGTGAAAGTGCTGGAGTTTAGAGGAGACTTCTGGTTTGGGATGCCATGTTGAAGAGGTCGAGGGGACTGGAAGGACAGTGAGCTTTGGCCAGCCGCACTGTTGGACAGGCGCGTAAAAACACAGCCCCAAAATAATCACAGGTCAGCCAGCACATTCGCACACGTTAGCTACTCTTGCCCTCTCTCCAGGGCACTCAGTAACCTTCATTCAACATGGACACGGCCGAGTGACAAAAGGAGACTAATTTTAGAAGCATCTCTCACAGCTAAAGTAAGAGAGTTATAGATTATACTGGTGGTGGTCAATATGTTTGATGGTCTATACACTAGCTGTTTTCATTCTACTATAAACTTTGGATTGTATTCTTTTCAATTTTGTTTTCTGACATGTTCTAGGCTGTAAGTGGAACTTTCCTTTGAGTTACATCAGTTGCTTCAAAACAAATCAAGATACCTATGCATGCTTCACTCTTGTTTATAAATCAGGTGGATCTGGGTTAAAATCTAATTTGTCAACCCACATTCAAAGTAGGGATGGGTCGTGACGTTTGAATATCTACTGCACCTAGAGGCTTTTGGGCTCTGTGTGTTTCTCCTGTTTGTACAGTAGCATCTAGTCTCACAGCACCATACATGTTTCTTTCATTGGTGACTGGGAAACAGTCCTACTGCCATCAAAGAGTTATTTGTGGTACTCCCTAATAAACAAGGTCCACTGCAAACTCTGCTAGGTAAAGCTGAAAAGCATGAGTAGGTCTCTGTTTGTGTGTGCATGCATGCATGGTCATTCTTCGAAGAATAATTTAATAGTTACTGGTGAATATCGAATCGTATGTGCATCCCTAATTCAGAGCCATTGGAAAATATTCAAAGTACACACACAGCCACACACATCTATTGAATTCTGTACTTCGCTTTGCACTTTGTATTTTGTCCTGTCTGCACGCATGTAGTCTTGTTTTTTTTTCTGTATTTGTTCTTGTTTTGCACCATGGTCACCATGAACTTTCATTTCCCTGTGTACTGTGTATAAGACTGAAATGACAATAAACGTACTTGATGTGCTACTTAAAGTTATTAAAGGATATAGATAGATAGATAGATAGATAGATAGGTGTGTGTGTGTGTGTGTGTGTGTGTGTGTGTGTGTGTGTGTGTGTA
>JBBIGA010000007.1:11754319-11766241 GCA_037576975.1 Alestes dentex
GTGTGTGTGTGTGTGTGTGTGTGTGTGTGTGTGTGTGTGTGTGTGTGTGTGTGTGTGTGTGTGTGTGTCTCATAGAGAGAAACTCAACAGCGTGCTTGTACATGTGAAATATTTTGTCATTCTGGTGAAAAAGAGTTCTGCTGGAACAGGACGGCTAAATGGTGCTTGTCATTAAGGAGGGCCAGTTGTTTACCAAGGGGAGGTTACTGAAGAACAAGAACAAGACCAGGCTGTCTGAAGCAGGAATGGACTGTGATAGGATTTTTTTTGTTGGTGTTTGTTTGGAGGTTTCAGCAGTGAGGTTATGTAATGTGTTAAGTGCTGAGCTTGAGTATTATTGGCAGTGCATCCACAACAGCAAAAAGGGACAGCAAGGTTTAACCTTTAACTACTATTCTTGTTGTATCGTAATTCTCTCCTAAACATACCTGAATTTTTAAATCTGGTAAGAGCGGGTAAATGTTAATTGATGACAGTGTAAAAACGCTGCTGGTCCTTGTTCTTCTTTCATGAGGAGACAATGTATCTTTCCAAAAGCCCACTAGAGGTCGCCAGTCTCACATCTATAGTCAACCTGGCTGTTAAAGCTTATTTTGATATCTCTGGAGCTGTGAATGTCTCTACCTTTTACGCTATGGGGAACTGGGGCCTTACATTCTTCACTAACTTCACTACATTCTGAATAATTTACAGTTGTTACTGAATATTAAATCTTAAGGTTATAATTGAAAAACATTCCTGGAGACAACAACTAAAGAATTACATTTGCACGTGTTGCAGTCCTAATAGATGAACAGAGGAGCAGTTACTAATGTCCTTTCCTTTTACGCTATGCATCAATACAGAATGATGTGATGTTTATGTAAGAGAGAGTTTCCTTTTCTTTCTTAACTTGTGTGCAGGTTTGTACTTTACCGGACTGACGTTTATGTACCTAGTATTTCCATAAACCTGTTTTTCATGTTTGTTTGCAAGGTGTGCTCGGGACACCTTGCAAACAAATATGAAATACTCAATAAATTGGTATTCCAGTATATATTTAATATTCAGAAGTGTCTTTTTTTCCCTTAGTCCGCACTCGGTTAAAGCCTAAAGTACAACACATTTTATCCACAAAGGCCCTTCAGTCCACTGAAACCGAGAGCTCAGCACCTCAAACCTGTTCGTGGGTGAGTTCTAGAAGTGGATTAGGAGGGGAGCGCTGATTGCTGGTGGCGATTACTAAAATCCTGATCTGTGTTAATAAAAAGATAAGGGCTAATTTGTTAACGTTTCACTCTGTCCGTCTACATGGCTCATGAAAGCTGTATTTGAATGAAAGGCTACACTCTCTCCTTTAATTGCAACACATGGCATGCAAGAAAAAATATTAAGGCAATGATGCTGTCTGCTGGATATATTTTGAACTGCAGCAAAATTATGAATATTTTTTAAAATTATGAGTACTTTTGAAAACAACCATTGAAACTATTTGGGTTTTGGTATTGGATCAAAATAGGACTGTACGTACTCTGTGATTTGAATGAAAAATATGGTTTGCATAGGTTAATATAAAGCTGTGTATTGTGGTCAAAACATTCTCCACAAGGGGGCGCTGTAGGAGTTTCAAAACGAAAATAATTACAAATTAAAAAGACGAAATCTAATCCAGCAGGATTGTACTAATGCACCTATGGTTATAATTACACATTTCAAGTACTAAGTCAAATAAAATGTTTGCTGTTATCAACTGCATGTATGTAATTAATTTCCAAAGTACTAATATAATCAACAGTGACAGCCACAAAACAGACACAGACACAGACACATATTAGCACGTATGAAAAGTCCTATCAAAATACATGAACATGCTTCACATACTTCAGTTCACTGCTTCACATACTTCACATCACAACAGCTAGTTAAGCAGGATCTATTCTGCTCTCTTTAAAGATACGTGCAGTTCTTCGGTGTTCTGACAACACTGACGTTAGCCACACTACATGTAAAAACTGTTATACTGTCATTTATCTTCATAATGGTAACGCTCTTTTGTTTCAACATCTAAATTCTCCTGTCAGTGTAAGATGCTTTATGGTTCTTTTTGACTTTGGAATGTCTAACACTCCTCTTGATTCTGTTCTGTCCTGTGTGTCAGATGTGTGTAACAGCACTGATCTTCCAGAGGTGGAAATCATCAGTTTGCTGGAAGAGCAGCTGCCTCACTATCAGCTGAGGGCAGACACCATATATGGCTATGACCACGACGACTGGCTACACACACCCCTCATCTCCCCCGACACTAACCTCGACCTGACCACCGAGCAGATCGAGGAGACCCTCAAGTATTTCCGTAAGTCTTTCACAGATTTTTACAGATTTCCTGCATTCTGAACAGCAAAAAGTCTCATGAAATGCAGCTCGTCCCAATCAGAGTAAAGCAACATTTGTAGTCAGCTCTTTAGGTTGAGTGGCTCAGTATGTCTAGACTCAGTGACAGCTGAGCTCAGTGGGTGCAGCACTCCCACTGAGACTGGATACCGAGCAGCCCTTCCTGTCACTGTTCACTCAGAGCAGTAATGAACTATAGCAGTCCTGCCTTGTTTCCTCACGCCATGACCTGTCTGACCTGTCCTTTTAGAAGTCTTTGTGTGGAATAAAGTTTTAATTCTAATTCTAATTTTATTTTATAACCACACTCAAGTTATGTGCCCCTGTGGATCTGCCATATCTGCAGCTTGTATTCTGTGGCCGCTCATAGATTAAACTGTTGGTTTAAATACTGTCATTGGAAATTGAATGATTAGCTCTCGGTTATCTTGATTACTAAATTCAATTCAGTGATGCGATTAAGATATTAAAATGACAGTTACTCTCTCAGTGGATGGCCAGTGTTTGCTTTCACTGTAGGAAAAGGGCCTCCATTTCATGGACACCATTTTAAGGACATTCTTTTCTTGCAACACAGACACACGCACAACTTCAGGGGAAAAAAGGAAAAACAACAGTGAAAGATTACACAGTGCTTCTAGTACAATTAATACATGAGATGCGCATTTCCCTTCCTCTCTTTATTCTGGATTGATTTTATTTCACATTTCAGCCTAAAACAGTTCACTCTGAGACAGACGCCTGCAGCACAGACTGAACCACTTATTGATTTTTATTGTGTGAGACTGAGACAAATCTCTCAGAATTTGAACTTTTACCACACAGCTATATCATTTGTGTATTAATCATCATAAATTAAAATAATTAAGTGTTTTTCTGAGTTTGAGTTGATTTGTTTGGCACTTGGTCTTGTAAATCTAATATTGCAACAGGGCTGCAGAATAAAGTATCACCAAGGGCATCATCTCCCCCATGTTTCGAAAGCCACTGCCCAACCTCCATGATGTCATCAGTCCAAGCCAAAAGCGGATTAGCTGGTGAGGTGGCAGGAGGCGAGTCATCTCCTCAGCCACTCCTGGCTCAGGAAAATTGCATCAGAGCTGAGCGCAGCAGCAGATGTCTTGTGATTCAGCATTCATTCTGGACAGGGATTTTATGATGGCCTTGTGGCAAAAGTTACAGTTAATTAGATTTTCCTAGCCAAGGGAGGACGAGAAGTAGTCGCCAGTGAGGATTTTAAATAGTCAGCTGCTTCTTTTGGCAGGCTGACAGCTCCGAACCCCCAGCCATTGTTCACACATAGACCAGCTCCATAGATTCCAGTCATGCAGTACTATTTGATCAGTTATCACCATACAAGCCTGGTTGACCTGGAGTCTAATAGGGTGCTCTGAATAAAAGAGCGAGAGAGGGTGAGAGTGCAGACAGGACAGCTGAGGCAAGTTAAGCAACAGCACATGCATGCACATGCCATCACCAGGCTCAGGCTGGAGTTGGAGCCAGTTGCTATGGCAACCCCTCTAGAAGGAGGTGCTGTGGAAATAGGCAGAGTTGGGAAGTGGGAGGGAGAGAAAGGACGAGGCAGGGCTTTTACTTATGACGGCTGTTGAAAGGAGGAGCTCAGCCCTGATGTAGCGCAGTTCAATTGGTTGCTTATGTAGGAAGTCCCAGACCCCCGGTGTGTCTGATACAACCTTGACTACAGCAGTGCTGTGTGAGAAGCCTTCCTGCGCAACACTGCTGATTCTCAACAGCACCCTCAAATTTCAAGCCCCCTCCCCATCTCTCTCCATCCCACTGTGGATGGGATGCTCCATGTAGCTTCTGTTGTCCACTGTGACTTGGCTAACTCCCGGCGGAGAGAATGGGCTGCTGGGAGGGTGTGTATGAGGGTGTGCGTGCATTTGTGACCTCAGCCAGTGGACAGCACAAGCTGCGAGTCACGGCTGAAGGAGACTGAGCATGCAGAGATTTGTGGAGGCTGACTACTATGAGCTGGACTGGTATTATGAAGAATGCGCTGATGGTAAGATCATACTTGCCTTTAGCTATTTTTGTCTATGTAGTGTCACAATCTTGTGAGGAATTTCGTCACATTCCTATATTTAGTTTTCCCACCTGACCTGCTAAATCTTTAGCTTACATTCAGTTAAGAGATGAATATGTTTCCAGGGCAATTGAGAGGTGCATTTTTGTTTGAGGTGTGTGAGATGCAAGAAAACGGATGATAACCGAAGAGTGGATGCAAGAGAGAGTGTATCTGTTTGTAATGTAGTACAGTGATAAATCTAAGTTTCGAGAGAGCACAAAATTAAAGAAGTGGTGAACCGTTACGAGAGAATGCAAGAGGGCGCAGGCCGAAGATGCTCACTACATCGCTGCAGAAGGTAATGAACTTTGCCTCTCTTGTATTGCATCAGACACGGTGAAGCCTATCCAGTGTTATCACTCAGCATTATTTTAATCGTAAGTCTGCAGTGCTCTTTCTAAATTAAATTTCTTTGCTGCACTGATCTGGTAGTGTTGACTGTAACCAGGGTGAAGTCTTAGCAGGGTTCATCAGGTGCCTTGGCAAAAGAGAAGAGTAGCAATGCAAATGAGCAGTTTATGCAAAATGTCTCTGGGTTTCCTATAGCAAGCTTGGTGTTGAACAAGCTCAGGAAAAATCAGCCTAGTACATATTAGGACAATCATCAGCATTTTGATATTAAAACCTGTGTTTATGCAAAATATTCTATCCTAGTTATAACCTAATTTCAGTTTAACAGTAATTCTAAGGATCAGCCAATGGTTCTCGCTCCTGTTAAACATAGAAGTCCTCTATGAATTCCAGAACAGCTGATTATTGACATGCTCCAGCTCATATATTGTTGAGCTCATGCAGTTTAAATGACAGCAGGTTTCATATCACTAGTGCTGGAGTCTGATTTATGACTGAGGGTGATTACTCACTGATAACACATTGTGGCAACATGACTCCTTTCTGTAGACTGCTGTACTTTGATTAGATTCTTATGCAACACCCCATAAAGCCCCATAAAAATGTGACAGCACATGCAGGGTGATTGTTATGTTCCTAATTCAGTTTTTTGTCTTGTGTTTTAAGTTATGAAGGTTTACCAGCCAAACAGTACAAACAGTTGAAATTAAATACTCTCTCATCTGTATGTATATATTCTCATATTAGTCAAAGTACATTTTTGTCCTGTATGCTGTTTTGCTGGGGGGGGGGTTATTTTTATTTTTTGGTTATATAAGTGTTTAAAAGGAAAAAAAATGGAGCAACAGTAGTTTTTTTTAAATCTATATTTCATTGTATTGAGACGCAGTTGCTGAAGTTTTACGTCACATGAATCACATTTGGATCAGCTTCGTAAAAAGCCTGTTTTTCCACATTTTGATGCCTGAAGCTTAGTAAAAAGGATTATACTTTTACGAGAAGCCACTCCTTTTCCCCGCAAAAAGTGATGGCTGATGCAAGTTTGCTGGTGCACTGAGTGCAGCCAATACGCCCCTCAAAATGAGGCTGAATGTAAAGAACCTTCCACTCTTTTTAAGATGAGGTGAAGCCAAAATAACTTACTAAGCTTAACTCCAGTTTGCTTAGTAAGTTATTAGTATCCAGTTTACATAGTTAATGGAAAGCTATTATTCTTTAAAAGTGAACATTTCATCATCCACTTGGGTTGAAGTTTGTTCCAAAATGTATTCAAAGATTGCAAACAAAGTATATATGTGTAAAAACTCCACTCCTTATAGACTTTACTTTTTTAATGTCAATAATGATCATGATAATGTCAATAATGCTAAAAATAAACATGGTAAAATTATGTTGATTTTGATTTTAGTTGGAACATAACACGTGAACCAAGTTTCATTGCAGTCGTAATTTTCCAAGCAGCCCTTGATCCACGTGACTTTGCGTGTGTGTGATGTGGTACAGTCCTGTTCATTCATCAGTGTGGTACCGTACAGAGCCGCTGACCCACATTGGGGAGCTGTTTTTGATCTGCAGTGCATTTGGGGCTCTCTCTGCCCTTGATTTACTGCAGAGTGCTGCTCAGCATATTGATCACCTCAGAAAGGGAAGAGGGGCATTCAGCAGCCTACACAAACAGACTTTCTCACGTTATATACACGCCCCCTATACCACCCACTCGGTCTCACTCGCACCACTTTCTCTTTTGTCCCTGCAGCCCTCCCTCTCTCTCCCACCACTCTCCCTGTGTGTGTGTGTGTGTGTGTGTGTGTTTTGGGGGTTTTTTTGTGTTGTTGTTTTTTTTTTTTTTTTTATAACAAGGGGTGGTGTGGAGGGGGGTTTGGAGAGGAGGAGTATGTTCCCACACCTCGGAACAGAGGCGCTGTCATTCAGTGTCGTGGCTTTTCTGGGTTCTGGGTGGGAGCATACAGCTGCCTGTCTGCCATTGTGTCTCCATAGGAATGTGAGGCCATTGAATTCTTACCAATAGGCTTCTGCAGAACAAGCTCAGTGCAGCACACATGGTGCAGCTCTGAGAGTGAGCAGTTTGGATTTTTTGAGGATGATGAGTAAAAGCTTGCCATGTAGGGAAGTAATGTGACCCATTGGGCAGCGACTGCCACTAACATTTCACAAAAAATAGAAAACAATAGACACTTCTGGTGACACTAAATAGCTCTTGCAGCTTTCTCCGTGTTATATGTGGTTTGAAGTTCAGGAGCAATCTCCGTTGCTTTGGCTCCATCGGAGATTTGCTAACTTCTATTAAGTCTACTTTCATATTTTGATTCTCCTTTGGCATGATCCCAAGTGCACGTTGTGTTTAGTTTAATTTTTCCCCATGGCTTCTATACAAGAAACACAAGCAAACAGGACCCATCTGAGGGACAAGCAGGATTATTTGAACCAGATAACATAAGTCCAAGAATAAAAGAAGTTAGGAACATTTTAAATGGCAACAATTGGAAACATCAACATTACATCTCAACGTAAAAATTCTGCTGTGTGTCTGTGCGTACACCTGATCATCATTAATCCCCTGAATTAGTTGGTGGGCTGCAGTGAAAATTGGGATAGTGTGGGCGAGAATTCCTTATTCCTCAGTCTCTACAGCTTCTGCAGACATTAGGACATATCCATCCACAGTATCTTGTGAAGATCGATTAGAACCGACCAAACTTTTGTGGACCAAAAAATGGACCAAAACTGGCAAAAAAAAACCCAAAACAAAACATGTGGTTTCATAAACCAGTAGAATGTTTTGGATTTTCCTTAATGAATATTATTTTTATTTGCGCTTGATTAAGTCCAATTAATTTTGACCTGTGCTTGGTCAGTTGTGTTTACTTGTAATGGACTTGTGAAAAGCTATTATTAGCTGCAGTAGCTGTTTATCTGTTTGGCATAATGGCAAGTCCTTTTGAGAGCACCAGCAAGAAGTGCAGTGGTGTTTGCCTTTTGAATGGCTATAGGGACACAGGCTATTAGGTGGCCACACCTACTCAACAGGTGTAGCCAAACGCAGCTCTGCCTCAAGAGGTTGCTATAGTGCTTTAAAGGAAGAAACCATTCTGCTTTTTAAAAAGAGGGGTGCTGGCTCTCAGTTTCGTAACTAACGCTTCTCTTTTACAAAAACAGGACATTCACATTGCAGTTGTTCAGTACAAAAATACTAATTTATCTCCCCATTCATTCACAGTCACCTGATAAAACTGAGATATTATTAAAATCATTGGATGATTGTATGCACTAGCCCCCTTCAGTTTGTAGTAAGGTAAATGGTAGTGGCAGGACTGTTGGCAGGTGTGGGCGCTGGGCAGTGCTGTGTGCGCCAGTATGTGTGTTTTATCTGAGCGGGTTGCCTTGGATGCAGTTTGTTAGCTTGAGACACCCATATGGACGAGTGTGACAGGCTTAGATATGGCATGGAACTTCAAGCAAAGTTTCCTGCCTTGGTGTCGCTAGTCCATAAAGACCATGGACCTGCCTGTCCACAGTTCAGCTGAGGAAAACTTTGAGTATGACTCCTCTTCAGAACTGCCCGATTGCTCAGCTCTATCTAGCTTCACCAGTTCCAGCTATGCTGATGCTGATGATGAACATGATGTGGAGCCTTACACACTGGAAGAAGGTACCTTTTTCACCACCTATGGTAACATGTGTGTGTTACACTGTCTTGATGTTTGACTCTAGCAGACTGTGTGTTGCAGTGGCCCAGCTGAACTTGTGCTGATTTTGGTGTTTACAGTTTGGTATCTGAAACACTCCCACTGCAGCAGGTTTGACCTCCTGTGGTCATGCTGAACAAGTTACTGAACAATGTAGCCCTGATGTAAAATATTTATTCTGCCAGATTCCTGTTTGTCAGCTTTGTATTATGTTGGAACGTTTTTTTAAGGTCACCTAAAGCGCTAAATCCATATAAAAGTATGAGTAGATGATGGTGTGTTTTGTTTTTTGTTTTTTTTTAACATAGTCATGTGCTGTTAGTGTTTTCTTAATGTTTAGGCTGTGTTTGAATAAGATGAAAGTGTGCTGGCACCATGTGGGAGAAATGTATTGAAGCAGAACCTGAAGCTGATACCATCTCTGGCATAGCAGCATGATGACACGTCTCCCAGCCTCACCTCACTGAGTTGTACAGTGAAATAGTGCTAAATTGTAGAACGGCGTCCAAATTCTAGATGGCTTTAGTGAACTTTTTATAGGCTTTTTTGATATGTTTGATCAGACTTGATGTGATCAGACGTACTTGATGTGTGATGTGATCAGACGTACTTGATCAGGCCTATTTGAGGTGTTCAGAGCCATTTGACGTTTTGTGATCAGTCCATCTATGTCATTAGACACTGCGCTTTGTTACTGAACATGGATACTCATGTTTGTCCATGCAGTGTTGATCATTTTCAGTCTGATCCTCGGGAGGCTTTTTGTTGACAACTCAAATTTGCATTGTGGACATTATGTGTATACGATGAGAACTGCCATCTCGTCTGGTTGGATGGTACTTGGTTTTGTGGACTACATGTATGTGTATGTCTCCTTTAGCTGGGATATTCTCTAAAGACCATGCAGCTCTACCTGAGGCAGGGATTTTCTAAACAGAATGTAAAAAAAAAAACTTCATGATGCATACAGCTGAATGTGGCATTTCAAAACATTTGTTAGAATCAATGTTAGAAATGTTAGAATCAATAATATTTTAATGTAATAATATTCCATATGTGCACTTTTTGGAGACCAAAAAATGTGTTTTAAAACATAAAAAAAAACTTTTTTGTTCCTTGTCATTTGTATATTGTAATATAATCAAATCATGATGAGGTCGTGTTTGAAAGCTGTTGTTGCTGCAGTCTCTGCTGTGTTTGCTATTGTACTGTCCTGTCAAGACCTCTGTTATCTATTAATGAGGTTGATATCAGTTTCACTGGCAACTGAACTGGCCGTGCCCTCCGCACCACTCCCAAAAGATGAGTGGAGTTCATAGTCAGTAAACAGTTAGGGCACTACCTGTGTTTGTGTGCTGGGTGGGTGTCTGAGAACTCTATAGCTTAATACTGTGTTCATCAGCTGTTGTTTTCTTATTGAGTCTCAATTTTTGCACAACTTTGGATTTTTACATGTTTGATTTGGTTGTGTTCTTCATATCTTCACAAACCTTCTGAAATTGGTATCTGATATATATGATAACTTGGTATTTGGTGCATCTCAAGGCTTTTAAATCACTGAAAAAATGTTTACAATCTCTGCTTTGCTTTTTTCTGAATGTCTGCGAGCTGTGTGTTGCCGACAGTACTTGGTTAGTCACTGCATGGCAGTCAGATTTTTAACAGGGTGTCTGTTGTCCCTTCAGTTTGTGACGCAAACGGAAATGTCTGCTTTGCATTTACTGCCTCACATGTTACACCCTCAGAGAGCACAAGAGAGCCCTGGTACATACCTGCCCAATAAAGATGAGAGGTTTATGACCATTAGTTAAAATTCTGACACCAATTTACATGCATTCTGTTTTCCGGTACTAATCAGCACTTTAGTGTTTGAATAAAGATAAGGACCTTGCGTCACTGATAGTGGATACAGAAATGACTCATGGCTCTTAAAGGATTAAAGATTAAAGTTTCTAGCAATTAGGAATCTGGCTAATTATTGCTTTCACGTTGACATTTATGCAAAGCTATCTTATTTGTGTGTGTGTGTGTGTGTGTGTATGTGTGTATATATGTGTGTGTGTGTGTGTGTGTGTGTGTGTGTGTGTGTTCCTGTATTGCTTTACAGAGCTTGAATGGAACAGCTGAAAGTGTGTTTTTATTTCTCCAGGGAGAGGGACAGGGTTGTGTCATGCAGGGTTGCGTGAGAGATGGTAGACAATCATTAAATGTCACGGTCAGTAGAGACAGAAAATCCGGGTGGGTCTGTTTTGTAGACAATGAAACAGTGCAGAAAAATGAGTGTTTAGTTTCTATTTTATGCTCAAAACAAGCTACTAGTTACTTGATAGTGAAAGCTGTACGTCTCAAGCTTGTGTCTGTTCTGTTATCCAAACTTTTAGTGTTCATTGCCTAGCCTCATTACACCAAGGGACAGGGCAGCAGTTTCCCCTGTAAATATGGCATGCTTAAGATAGGTTTTTAACAGGTAGTAGTTTGTCTAAGTAAGCCATTATTACATCCACTGGCATTATAGCATTAAATGTGCTAATTCTAAAATGTGTAAGAGTGGGGATTCAGGTAATGAGGAAATAATACAAAAATCTAAGTTGGTTGGTTGGTGCCACATTAAAAAGAAAAGTATCAAAAACTGAGTACAATTGATTTTAATTCAGCATGTCACATATCAGCTTTAATATTGGTAAATATAGTCACTGCCCAGCCCTAGTTCTATCTCTGCTGGGATATTTACATACCAGGGTGCAGCACAGCACTGTTTTTTTTTCCTTCCCTCCTTGAAGGTGGTGTTAAGTTCCAAGGTCCCCGCATATAAATGTAATTTTTCCTGATCAGAGACTTAAGCAGCTCTTATGTCTTAGAAGCTACAGTGTGTGGTTGGAACTCTGATAGCACTGCGTGAACATACCTAATATTCAGTATACACAGCTTTTCAGTATCATTATGACAACATTTTTCCGATTCAATTGTCTTTGGTAATTTATTTATTTTTAAAGTGATAATGTCACAGAACCATTTTCTAAGTGTACTGATGGTATTTTCAGTATAAAACAAAATATGTATGTATCATAAAACAGGTTTACAGCTATTATAGAGAGCCTGTTACTGATTAAACATCAATAACTGATTGGCCATCAACCCATTGTGTCACTGTTAATCATTTATTTTTTAAACAATTCTTTCATTTCATTGTGGTGTTCCCTCTTAAATCATTTTTTTTTAATCAAATTATTTCAGTTGTAGTTTTTCATAGTCATGCACAGGGATTGTTTTGCTACTGCATAGTGCTCCATAGAACTAAAGAAGAAGGTAGAAGGTAGAAAGTAGAAAGGTAGAAGTAAAGAAGGTAGAGGACTTTAAGTACCTAGGGTCTACGGTACAAAGCAATGGAGAGAGTGGAAAAGAGGT
>JBBIGA010000007.1:11768319-11785167 GCA_037576975.1 Alestes dentex
TCTCTCTCTCTCTCTCTCTCTCTCTCTCTCTCTCTCTCTCTCTCTCTCTCTCTCTCTCTCTCTCTGTCTCTGTCTCTGTCTCTGTAGAAAGAACGGGACTTGGAGTTGGCAGCACGTATAGGTCAGTCCCTGCTGAAGAAAAACAAAACCCTGAGTGAGAGAAATGAGTTTCTGGAGGAACAAGTGGAGCACATACGGGAGGAGGTGAGGGAAACAGGGAGGGAGGGAGAAGTGGAGGGACCACAAGTGCTGCAATCACAGAGAATTAGTTTTAGATTCCCCAGAGCAAAAACCTTAACTGTTCTTGCTGCAGGTCCAAAAACCGGCCTGTAAGTGAGGTGGTCAGGTCAAGTAGTCAAGTAGTTTTGGTTAGAGGTTTGGATGTGGTGTCCTGAAGTGGGTTCTGGGATTCCAAAACTGTGTGGTGTGTCCTGCAGGTTTCTCAGCTGCGTCATGAACTCTCTATGAAAGATGAACTGCTCCAGTTTTACACCAGTGCTGCTGAGGAGAGCGAAGGAGAGTCTACTACATCTACCCCGTAAGCCTTTGTCCTTTTGTCCTTTTTTTTTTTTTCTTTCAGATCGTTAATCCCCTCTCTGTGCAGTTTTGCACCTTGAGTATTATTACATTATACAGGTTGTCATTATAATAATTTTATCACCATCATTTCGGTGTCAGAAAAAACATTTATCACAGAATTACACAAAATCCTTTAACACTAAGAATTACATCAAGTCAATATTTAATTTGCCCATGCTTTATATTTCTATCCTTCCAGTCTTTAAACCAACCAGTTAGAGCTATGTCCTCTCAACAAAATTTGCTCTCAAAACTCTCACTGACATTGTTACCCTTTAAAAAATGAGAGATATCTGAGGAGATTCAATTGCAGATAACAGAGATGGGAATATCCCAGACAATTAGTGAACAAACAGGTGTTTCCAAACTGGAGTTCAGCATTTGAGGCTTTTAATTTAACGAGAGAAGAGAAAATCTTGTTTCACCCCTGCTTCAAATCTGAAAATATTCATAGGTTTCTGTGCACCCTTCCACTGTGAGAAGTCTTTACTAAGAAAAGAAAATAAAGTCACAATTTACACTAAAACAAGACATGTAAGGTGTTGAATAAAGTTTGGAACCAATTCTGGAGTTTGGAAGGAGCAGGAGAAATATCTGCAGAAAAATTGAAAGCAAGTCTCCTGAAAAGAATGGGAGCTATAAAAGGGTCTAAATACAGAAGTAGTTGATCTAATATTTCGTTTTTAGTCAATTGTGTATTAAATGTTTACTGCTTTCTCCTGCTGAGTACTATGTACTTAATGGGTGTTTTATCTGGAAATTAAATCAGTAAACTTTTGCACAGGACCATGATTAGATGTAAAGTATAAGCTGTATCCAATACATTGGAAGATGTAGCCCTTGAGACACCCATTGTGCTGCTCTTGCTGAATTACAAGCTTAAATTTTTTAGAACTCTTCCCACTTTCAGTGGCCATTGACATGTCCATTTGTTTACTTTACACACCTGACTGGTATTGAGCTTCTGGAACTAAATTACAGTAAAATTACAGTATTGCCACATGCTGTTAGTTACTAGACCATTGCTTACTGGTGTGTAATAGCTTGAATAATCTCTCCATATTGATTATACATTTTACCTAGAATCACAGATACAGAAAACCCTCTATTTCTTTATTACGTTTTTCTGTATTCTGGGATAGCGTAGGTTTAAGAAGCCATCTTTATGTCCCAAGCTAATCTCAGTAATGGCTTCAAAACAACATTGTTGATGTATTACTGTTTCCTAACAGCACACCTACCTTTTCATGTCTTTGCCAAGCAGTTTTAGTGTTTGAATTTATAACTACACATTGGCTCTGTGGTTCTAAATCTAGTCCTGGAGCCCCCCCTTCTCAACACATTTGACAATTTTCCACCCAACCCCTTTCATACATTGATGTTGGTGTGTAAGAACATAAAAGTGTGCTGGGCAGGGAGGCCTCCAGGATCGAGGTGGGGAACCATTCTTGGAGCACGAGTGTATTTGAGTATATAACAGCTGCAAGCAGGCAAGCAAGTAAATTTCACAGTGATGAGCAAATCCAGCAGACAGACTGAGGATTATTTTATGTGTGGGTTAGGATCCGACGGAATGACTTGTCACCTTCAGTGCCAAATTACTTTCCTTTGGACTCGCTGCAGAAGAAGCTCAAAGACCTGCAGGAGGAGAATATCGTACTGCGCTCCGAGGTGAGACACACACTTCATGTGCTTCAGCACTCTACCCAAGAAGACCATGTATAACAGAGAATTTAAATGTTCAAAAGGGACAGAAATAGAAACAGAGCTATTTGTTTGTCATATGCAAAAGAACAGAATGAAGAAACCAGGGCATTTCCTGGAGCATTCTTATGTAATGTCTGATACGTGTGGGACCAGCTCTCTTTTTCTCAGCGTGAAGACTGCCTACTGTAACGTTACTCTACAGCGTTCCACCCGTTTGACCTCAGTCGGAGTAGAATTCCATGCTTTACTAAGTGAATGCTGTCAAAAATGCTTCTACGCGCACATGCAGCCGTTTATCCTGGATGCCTCAAGAAATATTCATAATATTCAGCTATATATTTATTTGTTTACTAAGTGTTCCTACTGGGCCTGTTATTATGAGCAATTTAATATCTGCATGGCAGTGAAGGTCATACTGTGCCTGGTACTCTATACTGTTTCAGATAGGCTGTCTACTTATATGATTGTGCATAATTACAGTACAGCTGACACTATTGTCTCATCCAGACAAACTGGAACTGCATGATTACAAAGAAAGAAAGTAATCCTCATATACACGTTTGCTTCCCGTAACACAATGCTTGTAATATTAGTAACACCATCTTTTGTTCATGTGTGTTTGTATATGCTTAGGCCTGCCACTTGGAGACAGAAACGATCTCCTATGAGGAGAAGGAGCAGCAGCTGGTAAATGACTGTGTAAAAGAGCTCAGTGAGTACACCTGTCTGCAATATCAGTATCATCTCTGCTTGTTCAGTAATACTGAGACAGCCCACAAAAGGAATTTTATCTGTTAGGCAGAGCTCAGTCCATTTAATACGCTCTGCTTATGTCGACGTAGCCCTGACTTTGAACAAAGATCATAACAAGCTACATCCTTGGATATGGATTAAAAGTGATATTTGACTAAATTGAAAAGCTAAACATATTTAACCATCCAAAATTTTATGATTCTAGGTTAAAGCTAAATCTGAATCTAGGAAACACATGAGTCACTGTCCTAGGGCTAGTCTAGTATTAAATGGTAAATGAAATGCGAATTTAATATTCAAAAGCCTTTTTGGATTAAACTCTGTGTGAATCTGGGAAGACTGGGCTTTATGTCCAAAGATTTGTAAACATATAAAAAAATGTTTGCTGTAATAATGGCCTCTACTCTAGGAAGACTAGGTATCGAAACATTGCTGTGAGGATTTGATTAAATTCACCCACAAGAGCATTAGCAGGTTCAGGTACTTAATGTTGGGACGATTAGTCGGTTTTGCTTTCTGCAGGATTGGAGTTGGGACACTAGGTTAAGGTCAAGCTGATTTCAATGCTGGGAATTTGGGTGATTTTTTTTCTGAGAATGTTGTAACATTCCTAAAAAATATGGAAATTATTATGAGTCTTCTGAATTTTATGATCCTACTTCTAGATTTATAGGACAGTGGATTTGTCTAGCCATAGAGAGTATATTTACCATCTAACAAGAAGTGCCTTTTCTCTCTGCTCTCTTGATCTAAGCTGTTTTCATTTTCTTGTAGGAGATGCAAACCTGCAAATTTCATCCCTTGCTGAGGAGCTGGCAAAGAAGACAGAGGACGCCTCCAGGCAGCAGGAGGAGATCACACACCTGCTCTCTCAGATTGTAGACCTGCAGAAAAAAGCAAAATCTGTGAGTGCTCATCTTTTAGGAACATGCATGCTCTTGAGTTTACACCTACAAGGTCATAGTTGATGGTGGAATTGTGCATTTTGCAGTATGCAGTAGAGAACGAAGAGCTCACACAGCATTTGGGAGCTGCTAAAGATGCCCAGAGACAACTCACTGCAGAGGTAACAGCATCTGAAATAAAATGCACAGCGCGTCCAACCATCTAGAGAGTCAGGCTCAAATGTATTCACATGTGATTTTAGGTTAAACTCTAAAGAGGTGACCCCTTTATGCCTTTTACATTTATTACAGTCGAAGCAATTATTTTCTCTGTCTGTCTCTCTCTCTGTATGTCTGCCTCTCTGTCTGTAGCTGCGGGAGTTGGAGGATAAGTATGCAGAGTGTATGGAGATGCTGCACGAGGCTCAGGAGGAGCTGAAAAACTTCAGGAATAAGACGATGCCACTTAGCACACCACGCCGCTTTCACTCGCTGGGCCTCTTCCCCATGGTGAGAGACATTAAAACTCAATAGACAAGAGTAAGGATCAGACTTTTTGACATTTGAGGTAGAAAGTGAAATTAACTTAATTCTCCTGTCTTCCAGTTTAGTGCAGGTGGGATATATTTGTGGTTTTTTTCTTTCCTATACTGTGATTTGCACTGTTTTCGAACTCAATGAAATTACATGTTTGTGTTCAGGTTTTTGCGTAGATGCTATTCAAATTTCCATATTTCGGTGGAGTTATGCAAAATTAGTCAAAAACTATGGCTGATGGGGTGGGGGGAGAGGAAATAAAACAGGTGATTGTATTCCGCATTGTCCTTAGACTGTATACAGCACTGGATCTATTATGGGCGTCTGACCTTGTGAATTCTGGATGTGTAACAGGACTCCTTAGCTGCTGAAATTGAAGGGACCATGCGGAAAGAGATTCAGATGGCTGACCCAGAAGTGGAAGAGCAGAGGTACTCACTCCTTAACACTACTGTCTAATTATTTTGAAGTTAGATTTGAAGCCTGTTTGTTGTCATTCAACTGGAATGGCAGTTGTTCCAGAAAACTCTCCATATTTAGTTTATCATGCTATTTTAGATTGATACTGACCTTATAATAATGAAAATATTCTCTATTCTGACCTTAAAAAATACTTGTACATGCATACACACTCCAGGTTACACCCAAAGCGAGTCTTCCAGACAGTGCGGAACATTAATCAGACGGTTCGTCAACGCTCCATGGGTCCTTCCCCCATGAACATCCCGGGGTCCAATCAGACATCATGTGTGAACTCAAGGCGTTCTAGCTGTTTGAGCACACCCAGGTCCAGTGTGTATGGGGGAGATGGGAGCTTCATGGACAACCGCACCAACAGCATGATACTGGAGGGCCAGTCTCCACAGGACAGGTGTGTCCCATCAGCAGCTCAGAAGTCTCTTAATTTGCTGAAATGTGTATAGATATTATAGATGTGTGTTGGGTTTTATATTTAATTTATGAACTATTAATAGACCCCAGGAGGTATGTTGGATATTTTAAGGAGCAAAAATGATTCTCTCATAATTTATTCATTTTATCTCATCATTTTCTCATCAAGTCATCCACTTTTTTTTTTTTTTTTATCACCACTTTTTAAATACAAGACTTTATGGATGTTAACTGAATTTTCAGTGGTGTACAGCTTTCCTGATTATGATGTGCAGGTCTAGATAACATTTTCTGAATTTATCTGAAACCTATGAAAGTTTATAACACAGTGATGCCTAACATCTGAGCGGTAGTGCACATTTCCTTTTATTTCTCTTTTGTTCCTTTAGCTCAGACGACTCAAACAAGAAGCCCGGCACGCCCGGCACGCCCGGCTCTCATGACCTTGAGGCTGCGCTGCGGCGGCTTTCTCTCCGACGAGACAACTACCTGAGTGAGCGGCGCTTCTTCGAGGAAGAAAGAGAGCGCAAGCTGAATGCCCTGGCCGAGGAGAAGAATGATGTGTATGAAGAGAGGGAGCAAGGCTGTGGCAGTGATGGAGGAGGCTCTCTGACCCCCGCTGACAGCATCATGTCCCTGGGCACGCTGCACTCTGTCTATTCGGTCTACAGTAACCGCTCCTATCTACCTGAGAAGCTGCAGATAGTCAAGCCTCTGGAAGGTGACCGAGCCAAAGGCAGGCCGCTGGCCCTGCTTCTATTAGACTCACTATGGGCTCTCCTTCACCACCACCCTGATGACCTCTCCACACAACACTCCTTTTACTTCAGACATACACAGCCACGCTGCTGGTTTGAGATTTAGACACACTTACAGACCTATGTCCCTACAATAAGGCCCTCTGTCACAGATCTGTCTGATAAAGAGGGGTAACTACGATGCACTTTATAGCTTTACTAAGGGATTTTTAGTCTGGATAACTACAGGTTTAGTATGGACTATGTAAAGTCCCAGTAGACAGAATAAATGCACTTTGCATTCATACATAATGTTTTAAAGGCTAGTAATACAAAATCACAGCCATAGTAATGTTAGGATGAATGCCACCAAGTTGCTTTCTCTGCTGCCACCTAGTGGTACTTTTTTAAAATAACTTAAATATTTTTATTAAAAGAATATTTAAAGATTTTATTAGCTTCAGAGTAATAGATTTTGAAGCACTGTTCATGCAGTGACTGAAAATATGGAGTTACTACACAATAGTGGCACCGTTTACACAAGTTGGTTGTCTGCATGATTTTGCTCTCTGGTTGGGTAGGTTCAGGGTTTTTTTTTTTTGTTTTGTTTTGTTTCTTTGTTTCTTTTTTTGTCTTGGTTCCTTCTAGCTTTTTCCCTGCCCTGTGTCCAATGTTTGTTAAATCCTGTAGCCTTTCCTGTCACTTTTCATCTTACATTTTAACCACCTTGAGTATTTTATTTTACCTTGTCCTTCAGTCTGTTTTTAAATTCTCCAATAAATTCTGTGTTCATTTTCTCACATCCCTCTTTTTCTCTTTCTTTCTGTGCTTTGTCTGTTCCTAACCCACAGAGCAATACATGCACAATCAATTCGGCATCAAGCTACAGTTTATTTTAAGCACCTACCCACTGCTTAAAAGGTTTACAGGTGATCTTCAAAACTACTTGATCCATTCACTATTTATTAGATAAAGTTAGTATCAACCAGTCTGTAGTGTTTAGTTTTTATGTCAAATTTGCATTTTTATGTCTAAAGTTAAACTACAGCTCATTAGGGCAGACACACATTTTGTGCTGAAATGAATACTGATGCGTTATTTCTGTGCTTCTGCCTTTTCTGTGGCTGAGGGAACTCTACAGACACCACTAAAGACATACTTGAGATTTTTGTTGCTGTGTTCTTCAATATCCAGAAGAAGTGCAATATCCCACTGTTACATGTACTGTTTTAGTAAATTACCTCCTCATTAAATCTCGTTGTTCTCCTTCCTTGCAAAAACATCTATTATAACATTCATTGGCTGTATTTTTGCTCTTCGTTAGTTTGAATGAGTTTTCTTTGCACATATTATTTTTATTTTTTTTTATTGCCCAGACAATTGCAAACATTGTGATTACCATCAGAATTTCACATTTTCTAATCTGTTTACCTGTGTTCATTTTATGCTAGTAAATGAGCATGAAAGGCATTGTATTTCTTTAAAGTAAGAACCTCTCTTCAGAGGAATCATTCCATATAGCAATCTACTACGTTAATAAGCCGTTCAGACCTTAATTTTGTACTACACTCATTCGATTTAACACACAGACAATACTCTAAACTGCTGTAAAAATGGCTTATCAAGATTTTTTTTTCTTATTAAATGTGAGTTAAAGGTTTTTCGTGTCTGTTATTTTTTTTTTCTCTCTCAGGTTCAGCCACCCTGCATGCATGGCAGCAGCTGGCCCAGCCCAATTTGGGAGGTATTCTGGATGCTCGGCCAGGCGTGGTGACTAAGGGTTTCCGGCCGCTGCAGCTTGACTTTGAGGAGGTCTACCAGTTCACGGATTTGGAAGAAGATGAGCCGGCTGAGCATCAACGCTCTCACCCCACTCTCTCTACCTCAGGCCTGGGCTCACTGCCCTGCTCGCCCATCAAGCTCCATGGCCAAGAGGTGCATGACGGGGCAGACCAGGGCGAGGCGGGGTTCTCTGGCGCAGAACTAGAGCTGCAAAAGACCACAGAAAATGAGGAGCTGTCATCCGGTGAGGGAGCATCCTAACGCCAGTCTGGGGGCCACCTCAACCCCACCACCACTCTCTAAACAGCCATTTCCTCAAAGGAACACAACGCTGGGGACATTTGCCTTTTTGTCACATGTGTCATCCCTCCCTACACAACTCCATGTCACATACAGACCCTCGAACTGTGGCCTGGGACAGGCCGACACACACCCACAGCACGCCCACTACTACCTCATCCCTGCCTGATGTGTGCCTCTGTGGTAGCTTTGAGTACAGTGACTTTTTTTTTACATTTATACTCCTTTTTTTCCCCTTTTTTTCCCCCATGTTAATCTGTTTGTGCTCTAGCCACACATGCATTATTTCATAGCAACTGTTATCTTGGACAAACTTTACAGAACAGAAAATAGCCTTCAGTCCAATGAATTGAGTTGAACAATAGGCAACTTAAAAACTTATGAATTACAATACAAACAAACCTTTCCTGTGCAAACAAAATGAATTCAGATTGATTACACTTTAAAAGTACAGTGTGTAAAAATAGTACACACTGTTTGTGCACTATAATTTTTCATTTGGTTGAATCTGACGTTTGCCAACATTCTGTAAAACTAGTCCAATCCAACAACAGCTGCTATCAAAGAATTCATAAGTGGGCAAAGCATGAACAGGTTAATGCTACTCAGGAGGCCATTCTTTGTGCTGTGAGATGAGAATACAATCTAAAATTGATGATCATATTTCATCTGCGTTAACAGTGTACTTTTTCATTCGGAGCCAGTTGTGGTCTACTTGTGCTACAGCTGAGATTTCCAGCAGGGTTTTTGTACCAGTAAAGTACAACCATACATGATCAGCTGTTTAAAGACTGAGACCAGATGTGCTTTTGCTTGCTTGGAATGAAAACCTACAGCCATGCTAAACCTTTGATGAGATTAGACAGCCCTGGTCTAGACATCACACTATGTATCTTGGTTTTACCATGGTAGAGTGTATTGTGATTGTAATGCCTCTCTGCTAAGATAAGAAACTCCTTCTATGGACTGTATTCTCATCTCTTGCACCTTTCAAATTCATTCCTGATTCATTTTCCATCAATTGTCTCCTCCTCATCCAGTTCACTGCTCAGGGAGAGTCTCCCCTTACCATTCTTTGCATCTGCTTGATCAGCATTTTCTGTCCATTCCTGCAGTTTACACTCAAGTGCTCTTCACAGAATTAGTGTGTATATAATAGGTGAATTAAAAACTGAGACATCAAAACCTCACTGCTTGAGTTAGAGACCATAGTGTTGTGAAAGGCTAGAGAGACGCTGCCTGTAACAGAACAACTAAACATACACACTCCCCTTAGTGAGCCTCACGCTATTGCTAGTGTAAGAGGCCATAAAGTGAAACGTGCATGTTACAGGCTCAAGTGTCGAGTTCTATTAAAATCTGCGTTTGGTCTGAATGTACTCACTCACATGACTGCAAGGGAGGTGAGAGCAACATGCAGGTCATATTTACACCCACACACACACACACACAGACACATCTGTTAAAGAATGGTGCCAGACTTTCAGTCTCTTATGTGCGCACACATACAGGTTTAGACACACTTCTTGAGACTGTTATTGTTTAAAGCATTTTCTTAGCAGGCATGGCTGTCTAATGATGTAATCATCCTTTTTACCTGTTGTTCTGTCCTGTTGTGTGAATCTCTTTAAAACTGCATCAGGGTATTAGGGATGCATTATTGGAATCAGATGGATATTTGCTCTTAGTATGCAACTTGAAATCAATTTTTGACTGATCTGAAAATAATTTTAGAATCTGGTTATGAATCAGCACAGATACACTTGTGCTATGGTGCTTGCACGGTTATGCATGTGTTAAACCTCCTTTCTGGCTTGTGTGTTGTATCACAGCATTCTTAAACTGCATAGCATAAACTTGTATTCACCCACTTTGATTCAGCTATAAATATTTGAGTTTGTTACACCCCTTCAACAAATACAAAAGCAGCTGTAATGAAATTGTCCTTTTTAAATAGTCCTTTTAAAAAATGTTTTAAAAACTATACAAATGTTTTTAAAATGTAATTTAAAGCTTGTATTTGACCACGCTAGCAAGCTTTCACGTTCTGCCTTAACGCCCCAATATCTCAGTCAATTGAAGAACTGGGGAGGTGTGGTTGTGCAGGATCAGTCTTCTAGTCCCTGCTGCAGTTTTACTCCATTCTCTGGTTTTAGGGTGTATGGGATTTTGTATGTTTGTGTTCAGTTGTACTGATGTGTTCCTCTCCTCTCTTGCTGTTCCCAGTGCATTTCCCTGGTAAATGTATGTCTCACACTAACTCCACCTATACCTTCACAACCTGTCGGATCCTCCACCCTTCTGATGAGCTGACCAGAGTCACACCCAGGTGAGCCCTGCACTGCCTTTCTGTCCCCACTAGGGGGAGCACAATGGTCAGCCTCACACTTAAGAGTTCAGAAACCTCTAAAACAAAAGGAGTTTCTCAAAATGTAAAAGTTAACATCAGCCAGGTGGATTTTCTCTTTTGACTATACCCTCAGCTACCACTTCTAGTTTTTGTTGGATAAACTGTTTTTGAAAGTGCTGTTCAGATTAACAGATAATGGTTGAGTCTAATTCAAGATGTGTCTGTGTTTTAAGTATTAAAATTAATGGCTATGTGACAAATAGCCTATAAGATTTTTTTTTCCAAGAATTGCGTTTTTTCGTGAGAAATAATGGATGCATTGTAGCACTACTCTAGAACTGCCTTATAATACATACTTACATTAACATGTCCTTTAGCGAATTTAATTATCTAAACATGCTGGTGCCTTTTGTTCAGTTTTAAAACTGGCACGAGCACTGTGCTTGGTGTTTAAGTAGCCACACTAGATGGGATTGGCTCTCTACAGATCATGTGATGATGAGGAGGTGGATGATGATGATGAGGAGGAGGAAACAGCAGCACTGTACCATGTTGTTCTAAGGCCAGGCTTAGAGCAGGCTCTCTGAGTGCTGCTTCTTCAGGGTGAGATGGGGTCTGTGGCCCCTTGCATGAAGGGTTACCAGTTTGTGCGCATGCCTCTCAAACTAAATTTTGTGCTTGCACTGAAGGTGTGTCCTAACACTTTAGTCTGAGAGCAGACTGAGGGTTAAATGTAAGAAGGCTGGTCACTTACATTTGTTGTACAGTATTTTCACTTGTGAGGAATTCATTTTAAGCACTGCTGCTGGAACTACAGGGCATGTGCAGCAATCGCTCCCGTGTGAAAATGTCTCACGTTATGTAATGATAACAGGAAATGTGTTTGATATTGAATTACTGATTAAATAACCTGTCTTTGTGATGAAAGTGAAGCAAGGCTTTCAGAAGACTGTAATTAGCATGCAGAAATCGGATTTGTGGTTTGTGTGTTTCTTTGAATTAGGGAGGTCAAATTATGCAAGCTGCCACTTCTACGGTTGATGGGTGTGTGTTTTTTTTTGTTTTTTTTACTACTTATTTAACAGTATCAATACTGAATACATGTGAATTGAGTTTCTTAATTGTTGTACTGTGCAAAACATCCCATAGTGACCAAATGTGACCAAACGTTTGTGCAGTCTTCATAAGTCACCGTGAAACAAGTACCGTAGCAACCTCCTTGCATCCGTGTGAGTTACCATAGCAACTGCCTAGCAACACCCTAGCAGCCACCAGAGATACCATTGCAACCACCTTCCAACCTCCAATGTGCCACAGAAACCACCTGGGATATTAGCAACCCCTTAACCACCACCAAAGATAATCTAATAACCATATGACTTTTAATAATTTGGTGCATTAATACAGAATTCAATGCAACCCAAGGCTTTTATAACACTTTTGAATGTTGCTTGTCGAATCCACAGTTATAAGCAGGTATCTTTATTTTTATAGTAATAAATGTATTTTCCTGTCTGTGCTAGTCTGATGGCAGCAGCTCCCTCTCTGGCCTCCTGCATCATATCCAGTAGTAGCCTGTGCTCCACGCCGGTCTCCACACCCTGCACGCCACGCCGCCTCAGCCTGGCTGAAAGTTTCACCAACTTGCGTGACCACACCAAGACCACTAGCACCTCTCTGGGCCTGGTGCGCCTCCTGCAGGAGCGGGGCATCTCTGCAGCCGTCTACAACCCCCACAGCTGGGACCGGGCCCACACAGCACCTGCCCTGGGTACCACATCCTGCTCCGCCTCAGGTACAACCAACCCTGCTGCTCAGGGGCAAGAAATACTGCCCTCCACCCACCAAAACTCCCCCACCAAATCCAAACCCAGTAGCCCTGTGCTGCCAAATGACTTCAGCCCCTCTGACCCACCTTACAAGAACTTCTTGGCCTCGCGGCCAGCCAGCTCCATTCTAAAGGAGATGCGGGAGGCAAAGAACCACTCCGACTCTGAGAGCCAGACTGAAGTAAGTGTCCAGAACCTCCGCCTAGTAGACAAAGTTAAGCGTTTTAGCCTGGGCCCTAGAGCAGTGACCCCTGGGCCCATGCTGGCACTGACGCGACCACCTTTCGGAGCCCATCCTGCGGTTACCAGCCCTATAGGAGGACTGCCACTGCCAGGGATGCGAAGAAATCGAAGTTACCCAGTTATGGTAGGAGCTAGCATGGCAATGAAGGGCCCAGGGCCTCCGACTGAAGACTTACTTTTGGCCCCAAAACCTTCCAGAAAAACTAGCCTCAATGAGGAGTAATTGTTGCCTTTCTTTCTCTTTTTCTCTTTTGCTCAGTTGCAATCTTTTTCTCTCTCTGTGTGAATAATGTGTTACTCCAATGACAGATCGACTGTGCCTGTAAAAGAGATTTGTATAGATTATTTTGTATAGCAGCTGTGACTGTTGTACTATTCTTCCTAGATTTTTGCCACAAGTTGTACAGTTCATTCAGAGAGCCAGGTATGTCGAGTCTGTGCCGTTGCTTCCTCCTATTTGAGTTTCTTAAAGAATCAAATTTAAGTTTCCTAAAAAATAAAATGTGAACACTTTTCCTCAGCCAAGATATGTTTCATGTCTATAGTTTGCTTCTTTAGTTTTGCACTGGAACTATGAGACTATTGTAGTAAGTAATGGACATCTATAACCCAATTTGAAGAAATTAATTATTGTAACAGATAGCCACAATAAGCATTCCTGAGCATATTGTGGGTTTTGTCAGTACTTAAAGAACACTAAACAACTGCATATTTCAATACAAAGAGAGCATGCTCGGGTCTGTTTAATTGGATTTCGTGCACAGTGTGTGAAATGCTGACTAAAATCAGTTGTTCTGTTTTGATATTATCTTTTAAATGTGGCACCACTGGTTCTTTTTGTCGTAACAAATGTATCTCAAAGTATTGTGATTTATTTTATTTTTTTTGTCATATTGCCCACACCAGCATTGACATTTATTCATAGCTCCCATACAAAACAAAAGATGCAAACTGCAGACAATATTCACAGATTCAAACACAGATTTGCTACATTTAGGGTAAGGGGAAAATGTTTCCATGTGAAAATTTCCTGTGACCTGTTCTTTTAATTCTGCTGTGGGTGCTCACTGATTTGTACAGTTTCATCTGATCCTTATATCAGTTGATCATGAAGCCCCTCCTGACCTGCAATCAAATGTGTTCAGTCAAGAAATAGTTGAAACTTTGCAGAGCAGTGAGTCTCCAAGAGCAGGATTAAGAAACTATGCTTTATTGTATAAATTTAGTTTTTGCACTTGTGCTGAAAGAAAATGTAGCATATAACTAAGAGGGAATCCTAAGGCCCATGCCCTGGTTAAGGTCCACTGTAAGCACTTTCTGTTTTGATTAACTGTTTAAGACCATATCTGTATGTTCTTATGTTCTAATCTGGCCTTCCTGAGCCCAGAGCACGGTGTGCTTAGAATTTTATTTGTGTTTTTCCCCCTTGGCATGATTAACTGAAGCACTGTCAACTCCTTTATGTTAACGCTAACCTGAACAAGGCGCCCTCAAACGAGAATACTTCACACTGATATACCTAGTTCTATATTCAGGCTCTTGAATGCTTTTTAAGGTATAATATAATGCTTATTACAGTGCAAAAAAACATTCTTATGGCCTTTTAATAGTGGGGATAGAAATTTGTTCTAACTAGCACAACAGATGAAATGCACTGTATTGAAAATCCTCTCTCAGTCCAAAGTTCTGATAAATAGCTATAATCAATTGATGAGAGGGCGTAATATGACTGATGTGTGGAATGACCATAGTGGTAGAACAAGGTGGAAATGCGCTGAATTTTACTGACTGATTGCTTTTTGTTGATAGACCAATGTTATTTATGAGAGTACGCGTGCCTGTGTGTGTCAAGTAAATGCAGCTGAATAGGTAATACATGCAAACTAGATACAAAATACTTGAATAAGGCAGCCAATTTATACCCGAATAGATGTTTTCAAAACGTTTTTCTTCTGACACAAGCAGCATAACAGAAGAGGCGTCTGGAAAATATCTGGCCCATTTTACAGCATATTTCAAAATGTAGAGTGTATTTTTGGTGAGAGGTCATTTTAAACTCTCTGAAGACTGAACTGTAAGCTTTAAATGCATTATGGTGACTGTGAGTCAGTGGGGTGACAGTGAAATATCATGGTGCCTGATATTAATGATTCAGTATTTAATCTTGTTTTGACTGACTTCCGTTCTGATTATTTTGCGTGACACTGGAGTTAACACTGCAACTTTGGGTTTGAGTTGACTCTGTCAAGAGGGTGTTTGTCCTAGCTGGAAATGCAGGTGTTAGTCGTAACATTTAAAGCATATTTGTTGGCTGACTGTATTGTCTAGAAAGCACATGGAGCCATAACTGTGTTTTAAAAGATGCCTGTATTTATAACTTGTTTTTTGTTTTGTTTTTGAATTTTTTTTTTGTTTGTTTGTTTTTTTGTTTTTTTTTGTTTTGTAGTTACAATAGGGTCGTCTGTTCATGTGTATGCACTTAATCACAACTTGAACATATTATTGAATGTATTGCAGAACCACTGAGGTGTACTACATGACTATGTTCATTTCATTTTTGACTTTTATTTCCTCAGATCACAAAAAAAGGGAAGTTTTGCCAATTGTACATTGTAAATGGTAAATATGCGAAGATTGCTAACTTTTTATACAAAAGGTCATAAATGAGTGAACAAAAAGATAAAACTTAGGAGGGGGAATTTGTGGCAAAAAGGCGGGCAGAAAACAAGTTATGCATTCAGGAACTTCACTTGCTCGCTGAAATGTCCATCAATAAACCAGTTGATACAAATGTGTGTTTGTCTTTTTTTTCCAGTCTACTTTCCAGTAGTGTGAAAAATCTAAATATTAACAGCATTCAAAATAAATCAAATTTCATCAGCATGTTGGTTTAGGTGTGATTAAAGCTTCCAGGTGAGGTGGCTAAATTTGACATTTCTAATGGAATTACTCGTCTTTTTGACCACAAGAGGGCACATTTTGGCAAAAAGCTCCAGGTACCTTTGTTTATAGTATCATTCAGATCGAATACTGCGTCAATAAGATGGATAACTCTATTAGAAATTTCAAACTAACCTCATGTGGAAGCTTTAAGCAAACCTATATCACTATGCTGATAAAGTTGATTAATTTTGAATGTGGTTAACATTATGGAGTACTAATCATGTCCAGCTGCTTCCTGAGAAGAGTTTAGTTACAGCTACAATCAGTAGCCCCTGCTCTGGGGCAGTGATGAACTCCTCCAGAAGTATCTAATTGGCTGGAGTGTTAAGTAAGGAAAAAAGGTCTTCCGGAGGAGGGTTAGTGACCACTGATTATATCACTATTTTTAAAATTTAATGCAGCTATGAGTGTGGCCTTGAGTTACATCCTACAGCAGAAATAAGAATGAAATAAAAGTGTTATGAATGTTTTCTCGCCCTCTCTGTTTAGCTGTTGATTCACTGAGCCAGCCCTGGTCCTGGATTATCCCTTGTACAGCACATTTTGTACTTTCCCTGATTCTCATGCACGTGTTTCAACTAGTCAGCTCATTAACAAGTGATTCCTTAGTTGAAGTATCTGTGTTACAGGAGGCAAAACACGACCATGTGCAGGGCAGGTGGTACTCCAGGACTGAGAACCTGTGCGCTGACCTGTGAACACGGGTAGAACATGGTGGATGTGAATGAGAGCCTGCCAGTAGTGTGTATGATGGTTTCACACTAAAAGGGTATATACAAGCATAACATGCTAGCAGCATGTATTAGTGTTTGATGTCTTCAAATTCACCCAAGCAACAAATTAGCAAAATTGTGTATTTCTGGCAGTTTCTCATTAATGCTGAGTTCTGTTGCAATATATGAAGGAATTTCTAACAGAAGATAAATGGATATATTCCTTGCTGAAGTTTCCATGACCTATTACGTATTTTCTGACATCCGAAGACGTATAGGTACATTTAATTAGATGTATACTGCCTGCTACTGTTTGTCCTGTAGAATACCCGCACATGTGTGTATGAAAATTGGAAATTATTGTTGGTAGACACACAGGAACTGAGGGACTAATGCTGCGTTCATGTGCTATGGGAATTATGGTAAATTTCCACTGGGGAATTGGGAGACAATTTTGATACACGAGTTGCCGAGATGAGAAAAACTTTGACCTTTCAACATGGCGGAGAGTGAAGAACACAAGCAAGCAAGAGCACACAAGGGCGTCCCATCTACCTTGTGGCTGACCTGTGACACTATTATACATTTTTAGCACACATT
>JBBIGA010000007.1:11793881-11849510 GCA_037576975.1 Alestes dentex
ACATATATATATACATTATACAAATACATTTACATTGGAAATAAGACTTGATTTTTGGTGGGGAGCATGATTAAGATGGCTCTCACTGTACACATAAGTTGGCTGATTGGTTGATTGATTGGAGATGACTGGTTGATTGGATATTACGACGAGTACTCATACTCCTCTGCGCTCCGCCGGCCAAAGTCCATCCAGCCCAGGTAATCTCTGTCCTTTATACTGTGGGGTCTGGACCTGCTGGCGGGGCTCCTGCGATATGAACCTGTGAGAAAGAGGGAAAATCCTGCTGTTACAAACTGCAGAAAAGAACACGTTTAAAAGTGTAAAGATTATTAATAGAGAACAGCAGCCAGAATAGCTGTGTTTATAGATGAAAATGGCTATGGACCACATGTATGAAGAAAAATCAATTGTTATCGATCATCCGAACATTTATAGATAAACCAAATGCTACACAATATCTGTGAATACGTAGATGAAATTTAAAGATAGCCTGTGGTTGCGTGAAAAGGTCACATGTAGGCTGCTGTTAATTCTGTATGACTGTAGGACTCTTAGGCTGTTTGTCACGATGGTGCTTGTGAATGTAAAAGCAGGACGCTGAGTGAGGCATCCTACCTTTTCTAGAAATAAGTCTGGCCAGCAGTTCATTCAGCTTGTGGGTAGGGTCCTCCTCCACCTCTTCTTCCTGTGCTTTAGAGAGCAGGCCACTCTGACCATTCGGGGGCGCTGCACGGGTGTGTCGCATATGTTCAGCTATTACCCCATCCAACTTCCCCTCGTCCAGCAAGTGTGTTGGGAGGGCAAGGCACCCACTGCTGTAGAGAGCCGCCAGCAGCACACACACACAAATTCCAGCATTCATGGCTAACACACATACACACACACACACACATACACACACACACACACACACACAAAACAGATTCGTTAAGAATTTACTGACACTAAAATGGAGCTTAAATGTAGTTATCAAGCAACATAAAACACAACCAGTATATAAATAAGCAGAAAAGGTTAAGCATAGTAGACAGTAGCTTTGTAGGACAGCTTCTGATGAAACTGGCAGAAGAGAGACCAGGGAGGATGAGGATAAGAACGGGGTAGAAATAATAAAGCCAGCCTGCTTTTCACAGCTACAACTTCTGCATTCAGTCAATGCAAACATAACAAGCACAGTCATTTTCTATAGCGTTAATACCAGGTCATGAAATATTAATTAAGTGGATTGACTGAATTGCACTTCAGTGCATGTTGAGGGTGAGCTACAAATCTATATACTTACTGACTGGCCAATTAGATACTGTCATATTAGATTCTATTGTATTATATATATTGTTTCTGTTCGCCACATAAAGACACAGTAATTGCTCTGTGTAATGAACTTCAAGAGCCATCATCTGTCTAGTCCATCATCTATGCATTACAGAAAAATAACTTAATAGAGCAGCATGGAGAAAAAAGAAAAAGAAAGAAAAGGGAAACATACCAACTAAAATTCTCCAAAAGAGCAACAGTGTAATCTGAAGGGGTATTTGTATAAACATAAACATTTGAATTACAAATACCAACCATTATTATTATTATTATCTGAATGAGGTTAAATGGCCCTGCAATAACTCTGTCATTGTTGCTGCTCCCTGCATGACAAAGTATCAAAATAAGATGTTACTAGCAAAAGTTTAATATAGGACATATGCCCCACTACAGAAGGTCAAAAAGGAAAGAGGAAACTTGAAGCAGTACCTTGAGCTGAGAGTGAGGCTGGTGGGCAGAGAAGAGCAGGATGGTAGAGAGGAGAGAGACCACACGCTGTGCTGAACCAGTGCAGATCAGAAACTTCTGCACACAGTGAAGGGGCCGCCCTTAAATACCCCTCTGGAGTGGGCTGGCTCTGTGTGTCCTGCGTAGCAGCAGCCCCGCTATTGCCTCGCCTGTGTGTATGCATGTATGCATGTGTGCGTGTGCATGTGTGTCTGTGCATGTGTGTGTTTGCGCAGGCTTGACGCAGGACAGGGTGCTTTATTTTCATAGGATACACATTATGACATTGTCACTGTAGGGAATGGGTGCCCATCCTGAATACACACACACACACACACACACACACACACACACACACACACACACACACACTCATACTCACAAAAATCCCTTGGTATAGCATCCCCTACCACTATTCCAGCTCTCACTCACCAGTGATTCATCTTAACATATGAGCTTCGAACAGAGCTATGAAGAATATGTGGAAGAGAAAAAATACACTTTTCCAAGAATGGAATCAATTTTAAAAAATCAATTCAATCAATTTACACAGGCAACCAAACCCCACAGCAAAAGGTAAAGACTTGGCTGTAAGTGTTGGTATGCTACAACTGTTCAATGATTTTCACACACAATCCAAATCATGCATGCAATCCATAATAATCACCTGAGAATGGAATAAAAAAGTCAATATTTTATTATGCTTGAGAGTGACTCGGGTAGATAACTACAAAAAAAACTTTAACATCTTGCATTTAATTATTATGGGTTTATTTCATTCATCTTAAAGGGACTTTGGATATATCCACCAGCTCAATCCAGAGCAGTTTAGGTCCAATTTGTGCAGACGTCATAAGGAGTATTTTAGCTCGGACTATTTTTTGAACAAGGCACAATACAGGGTAGCCAATCAGAAAAGAGTTTTTTACATCTGTCTATCTAAGTTTAAATTTCACAATAAACGGCCTGTTTAATGGTATGGGATGAACAGCGGTGGGAAATGGGCAAGGGAAATAAAGGGTATGGGCCCTTTAAACCTTTAATGTAACTACTAAATACATACAACAAAATCAGTATGTAGATTGAGCAGTTATGAGAGTGAGGATTTTATTGTGGCTACACAAGCAGGCCTTTAGGGTTTAAGGGATTAATATTCCTTCCTCTCCTGTGGCTAAGGGATATGTGTTGCAATAATTAGCAACTCTGGCTTGCAGAAGCAAGAGAAAAGGAAGCACTTGTATCTGCTAACCAGTTGGAGGCGCTCGTCTGTGAGCAGAGAATGCAGGATGAAGAAAAGAAAGGAGCGAGACTGAGAGTAGAGACTGAGAGGGTGGTGTTGTTGAAATGAAGGTCAGGGGGACTAGAGTGGATAAAGAGCTTCCGCAGTCCTCTCTTGTATCTCATTCTATTCTGCACATTCTCTTTCAAGAGACCAATAGCGTTCAACCAAAGGAGGAGAGGATTTTACGCATGTGGGATGCTGAAGTGAGTGCAGCTCCACTTTGACTTGCCAGAAGGCCCCTCGGAGACTGCTTTAAGTAGGCTTGGCTGAGAAACCTCTGTTCAGCGATTCACATGTCTTTCGTTGATCTTTTGTTTTCATTACACATATAGAACGATCTATCTGACAAATTTGAAGTGTGTATAATAAAATAGAATTATTACTCAATTAACCCACACTTGGGTAAGTAAAGGTACAGTTTAAATTTCTATATAAAGTTGGCCTGAACAGGAGAGTTTCAAGAATGAGCCAAATATAGTTTTTATTTTTGGTAAGATGAGACCAAGGTCACAGTTTTGGGCCTCAATTCAAAGCACAAATTCCTAAACTAATTGTGCCTGTTATGCAATAACATACTTTCAATAAAAAGAGTGGTGGTGGTAGTATGACTAGGTGGTAGGCCTGACTTGCCCTTGTCTATCTCCATTTTCCCTTCTTGTTCATTTTCCATGTGACCCTGGCCATGGCCTTTTGTTGTTGTTTGGGGGTCTTGTTTCCTCCCTAGTACCCTCTTCTTTTTAGTGTTCTTACCTGTGTCTACTTTGTTACCCCCCTTGTCCCAGGTGTTTCTAGTCTTGTCTTGTGAATAAGTACCCTCTTTGTTTCACAGTGTTCCTCAGTCTGGCCATGTGTCAGCTGTCCTGTGTTCTCCATGTGAGAGTTTGCCCAAAGTTGTTGTAGGTTCCTTGTTATTTTGTAGAGTTTCATTTCAGTGATTTGTTCCTTAAAATAAAGGTTGCTATACTCATAAAAGTAGCCTACCTTAGGACCTCATATGTGTGACAGATTTTTGTTAAAAGTGTTATTCCATCCATTATCTGAACTGCTTATCCTTAACCAGCGTCGCAAAGGAGCAGCAGTAGCAGTCCCAGCAGTCTATCCCAGCAGTCATAGGGTAAAAGGCACAGAAGCACCCTCAATACATCACTAGTGCATCACAGAATATCATTCCAGAGAATAATAAATCCAGAGAAACTGAGGCTAAAATGGTCCCAACCACAAGACTAAAGTTACTCCAAAACAAAAAGATGAATGTCTTACAGTAGACCAATCAAAATCCTGGCCCCAACCAACGTCACAGGCACCTGTACTCAGAGGTGGGAGGTTTGAAAGTAGCCAATCCGAGAACGTTATTTATTTCTCCTTGCTGCTGATTGGCTGCTGCCCTGTGACGCTGCAGTCCAGAATTTCCCCCGTGGAGCATCTCGAGTGTGTTTTTCATTTTTTACCTTTACATTTTGACAATGAGTTTAAAATGAAATTAGGGGGCATATTCAGGGTTTACACTATAAAAATAGGCATGTTCAGGCATTTTTTAACCACATCACAACAACGTGTTTTTTTCACTATATGTGGGTGCTCTTAGAACGTTTACTGTATATATAAACACAAATAAATAACTTATTCTTGATTTTAACATTTATTGTCAGAACATATGTATCAACAATAAAAAATACAATCATTTCAGAAAATATGCATATGAAAATGCTATTTGCTCTTTTTACACTAAAATAATCCTTTCCCTATTTACTTCCCAGAATTTTTTCTTCTAAAATACAGAGACAGCAGGGATGATGCTTTAAACATGCATTATACGAGGGCTGTCACATTATTAGAAAACCGTTTATGATTATTTCATCACATATTGTTTTTCAGAGTGGCACAGTCATGGATGAACAACCAATTAAAATCCATGCTTCAGTTTACTTCAATACAACTGCTTTCATTTCAGAATAAAACCATGATCGCGTTGTGTTTCGTGCTGTTCTGAGGTCCAGCACAAGTGCTTGCTCTTCATGTTTTTTCTTTCTGTTTAAAACAAACCCACTGGCTCACCTACACCTCTTGAAGATGAGTGTGCAATCCTGCACTCATGTCTGAGTGTCCATGCTTTTCACAAATGACGCTAACAATGATCACTGTTTATACCAAATGTGTAGTCCACTCCCACTGACAGACTCTACTGAAAACAGTGCATGACGATGGTCATTAATTATAGAAAGTTTCCAATGTAAAGCGTTGCAAAAAACAGTCCCAGTTTTGTGGGATATCTTTGAACAAAGGTAGCTGGTGTGCATTAGATGAAGAACATCCACAGAAATAGGATGTCATTAGGAGCATTTCCTGCAGAGGGAAATAGCATGTCTGTGTATTATGGGATGTGGTCCATTTTCTGTGGAAAAGCATTACTGCATTTACAGGACAGCATGTGCCAAGTCAAATTTTAAGCAGTGAACATAGTAGGTTCACCGATGTTCCCATCATCAAAAATATTTAATTCACACTGCTGTGAAGTGACATTTCAGGCAAAAATGTCATGTGAAATGACAAATATCATACATCAACTTAAAATGTCTCTACATCCAATTTCTCTATTGGAACAAAGCCTTTGGTTTTTATATAAAATGCCTGCTGCTGATTACACTATGGCATAATATCATGGCGAATGGACCAGTAGAAGTGGCACAAAGTGATTTGGAAAAAACACCTTGTTACATAACCTACTTTTAAAGTTGCGATCATTTCTTTCTGTTACCAGGAAAGTTACCTTTTTAGTAGAGGCAACGTTATATTCTGCCAGCGACAATACACTTACGCATGTACGCATGTATATACGCATGTTTATATCAACATTCAAAACATTTATACTTCTGTCTGCCAAAGTAAACACACACAAACAACAAACTAACCCCGTTTTTTTTGTCTTTTTTTGATTTAACACTGTAATATTATTATATTGATTAAATATGTAGAAAGATTGTTTCTTTTTGAACACCAACAGGAAGTTCCCTGCAAAGGCAGAATGCAACAATGCATCAATGCAACAGAAAATCTGAAATATATCTGTTCACTGTTTAATCTGTGAATATCAAAAGTTACATGGCGTGTCTTCATCATGTTAACAGCTGCACTTAGCACATATCTTCTGTTGGGTCATTCTGTGCTGTGCTGGGTCATTACCAGTAAGAGTCCTTCTGCAAGATTCCTCACACTACATTTGGCTACATCCATAATGAGATTAAGATTATAGGTTGCTCTGGATAAGGACATCTGCCAAATCAATAGTAAATGCAATGAAGCTTTTACTAGTTGTGCATCTTAGTACAACAAACATTCCAGTGTTAACTTAGTATTTGTTTTACTGCAAACAAGAGAATGTATTTACATACAAAAATGGTGGCTCAGATATTACATAATGTACTCAGCAATAACTCAAAGCAACTATCTACCTGATGGCTAAAGCATCATACTGCTGTTCCACCTAGTAAAGGACAGAAGGAGTTGTGTTCCACCTAGTAAAGGACAGAAGGAGTTGTGCAAAAGTCTTAGTCCCCTGTGCAAATTGTTTAAATCCATTTTTCTCAGTGTGTCTTGCTGCAAAGTTAATATTAGAAAAAATACAAATTAACAAGAAAGCAGTAAAAGTATCAGATTTGTTCTGTTTGTAAAAGTAGTTGATACTGTGTGAGGTGATGAGGATAACACAGGTTCCATTCCAGATTCCTCCTCGGTTCCTCCAGCCGTTGTTTGGATTGTGAAACTCCATCAGCAGTTCCTGATTTAATTTAATGAAGGACTGATCGAGTCAAACCAGGTTTCTGATGAAACTACAGTAATACTGTACTTCCACAAGAACACACTGATATACTGAACAGAACATCACTGTTTACTGTAGAATGATATTCGTATTCATTCATTTTTAGTTTTATTGAGTATGTTTACTAATATTACTGTGGAAGGCCAAAATCAACACCAAAAACATCAATCATCTAAAAAGGTTTTAAATATTATATTTGCAGGTGCCTAAGACTTTTACACAGTACTGCATACGCAAGGATTATTCATGAACACAATGGATTTGAATTATTCATGTTTAAAATTTCATATGATAAACATACTGTTTATTTAGTGTACAGACATGAAATGCCTTGGGCTTTGGGTGGTTATCTAACAATACTAGAATTTACGTTAATATAATTATTCACAATCGAATTTGCCATTTCTAATTGGTAGTTGTGACCAAATTAGCATGTGACCAAAATATTATGCACTATATAATATAAGACACAAATCCCACAAATGCATGTATCTATGATATGAATGAAGAAATGTAAAACCATTTTCAGGTTTGTGCTCAGTGAGGACCAGAAAACATATGAGCCACATATGGATGATTTTTATATATATATATATATATATATATATATATATGATATGGAGATTTATTTTCCCTGTCGGAGGTGTATAGATAACACTGCTTTCCAGCTTTCCAGCTGAGCTGATGCAGGTCTGGTTAAAGTTGGGAGTAGAGGTTCTTCATATTGGCCATGTTCTTCTCTCTTTTCCTGCCCAATGTAAAAATCCTCGTTAGACAATGCAAAACTGTGTGATTCACCTGGCCACTACTGACTTTCTACCATAACCATTTTTCTCTGCTTTCTCATAAAGGGAAAATCCTTACAGGGGCAATTAAACTTGTTGGCATGGTCATAGCCTTTCACAGCAGCTCCCAAGCCAAACAAGATCTCATCAGAACAATAGCAGCTTTAGGAATAGCAATGAGGATCCAACAGAAAGAAAACCGCCCATCCACTCTTCACGCAGTCTGTTTGAGGAGGAAAAAGACAACATGATTCATTAAATAACCCAGTCGCAGAGCACAGTGTTTGGAGTGGGCACAAAATGCTGGCACATGAGAGTGGCAATTACTTAGAGAGTGTGAGTCAGAGGAGAGACAGTCCTTTCACTGGCATTCACTCACTCCTATTGCCACATGGATACTTTTGTGCTCCTAGATGCAGTCGGCGCAATTTAAGAGGCCAAATCTTCCATTGTTTTCAAAAGGACACATACTAAAGAGCGATGAGAAAGACCATTTTCTCAAACATCACACTGCTATAAAAGCCCATTATAATAATAGGAAGAAGTTGTGCATGTGATGGCTCAGGTGATGCCTCAAAGTCTTTTGTCCAAACTCTTTGGTCCTGTTGTGGGTCCACTGTGGTAGATCTGGGTGGTATCTACCTTTTTCATTTCTTCAGATCATTTCCAGGTATTATCACGGCATGCGAAACTAGCAGAGGAGAAGTGTTGGGAGGGTGTAAAAGCATCATAAGTGAAGTAAAAGTAAAAGTGAAGTAAAAGTACTGCTTTTGTGCAGTCTCATCCTGTGTTTTTTTTTAAACATGAATCACTTAGCAAATGACATGGCACCTATCTAGCAACAATTGCTAAATGCTGAACAGTTCTGGTGAGACGAGAGTAGCTAGCATGATAATAGCTCTGCTCAATGCAGAATATGTCATAGTCTGGCTAACTAAAGCTCTGACAAGTTTGAATAATGACTCAAATTGGGCAGTGGGTGTTGGAGGGACAGAAAGGGAAAATTAAGAAAGAGGAAAATTAATCTTCTTCTTTGGTAGGCTACAGAGACATCTCTAATGTTCTATCTCTAAAAAACGTTAATGTAAAAGCAGTGCCACACACAGTGCAGGTTTGACTAACTGATTGTCTGCTAGACAATAAAATCTCATGTCTAAAAGGGCCAAGCGCTGACTAGCGCTGGAGTGGCAGAAATCCAGACTGTTTCATGGTGATTGGAGCTGTAGTGTCTTAGCTAAGTTAATGGTAGCCTATTTAGCACGCCAAAAGCATCACATGCCAAAGTGCAGGTTACGTCCCCCTTTCCGGTTAACTGATGCTAAAATAACACTGATTTCGAGTAGAATAGGATAGAGGATTTTAAAGGTGGAGGAATGTGTTTATTTGGCCATGTACTAGATAGATAGCATAAAACTATTAAAACACACCCATAGGACTCAATAGGGACAACACAGTTTAAACAAAGATTGGTAAAAAAAAAAATCTGTCATAAAAATGATATATATATTTAATTCCTAGATGACAGCATAAGCAACAGTAGAATTTAATAAGCCAATAGAGAACAAAGAACATACACTGGAGGGAAACTACAGTGTGCCTGGTACTGAACTGCACACCTGACTTAATGACAAGTGAGTGCTGATCTCCTGGGTACTCATGTACTCTAGAGTTATTAGCTTGATAAGAAACAGCTGTGAGTAATTTTGCTGAAAAGCAGAGCAGGGAGGTGCTGCTGCAGGTGTGGCTACGGGAGGCAGCACAGGTAGTCTATTCTTGTTCTGACCAGATTGATCTTAAATCTCAGTTTTAGTCACCTGATTGGCTTTGTAATGTGACTCTATATCTGCTTGACAGGTGGAAGATAATGCTCTTTTGTGTGTTTACATCATATGAATTATTGAACTACTTGGGGAAAAAAAATAGTTACATCAGCAAATAATGAATGTCGACTGGTCTGTGAAAGTTACAATGGTTACAAATACTTTTTTTACTTAGGGCTTTGTTTTACATTAATTGTGAGAAAAGATGGCCTTAACTCCATTCATAGTGGAGAGGTATGTGTAGAGCATATGTGTATGTGTAGACAAAATAGTACCCAAAGAAAATGTATTTCTTCAGACTTACTATTATTTAACCATTATCAACAGTATGCATAAAAAGACAGAAGACACATATAAGTTTATTGGTGGTTTTGGATAGTAAATATATATTTTTTTCCTTTACAGACATCACATCTCCTTAGTTTTTAAGTTTCTTTATGGTTGACCATTTTTTATCAAAGCACCTTCATTGGATTTTTTGTACATATTAACAATTATTCATAAATGGTAGCCTTTCCATTTAATTGCATTTTCTCTCACTTGTAAGGAATACATGGAATTTACTTGATTGAAATGTGTGCATCACTTCCACATTGGTAAAATATTACATCAACACAATTATAGCCACAAGTAAGCTATCTGAAAGATGAAAATCTGGCGATGTAATAGATTTTATTCATGTGACCATATTACACACAATACATTTGAAGCAGATTTTACATGTTGCTTTTTTCAGCGTTGGCAGATTTCAGGGCAGTAGTTGATATCTGAAGGTGAAGGCCAGCTCCTCTGATAAGAATGTGGCCTGCAGCTGCATCTTCCTGATCCACTGAAGCTCTGCTGTTGAGCATCTCAAGTGTTCGGCTCTAGTGTGCAGTCATGCGGATGCCTCACTGACTGCCATGTTGCATAGCAACAACTGAGACTCCATCGGCTTTCCTTTCCAATAAGAACTGGGCTGGCTGCATCCTTGGAAACCCCTGAGCAGGCAGGTGGCACAGCTGGATGTCTAACCCATATGCCTGCACTGCTAACAGTATATTTCTCATCATGGGACAGAAAGCCTTTCCCTTAAGGAAACTGGCTAGAAGCACAAACTCAAACATGAGTGCCATAATTAGTGGATAGATATGGACCGCATTATTGCTTGGTTGCTTGTGCAATGCCTCTAGAAACAGGAAGAATGAGTTCTCTAACAATATTTAAGTCATTTCAGACTGCAGCAATTCATGGCTGAGATGGAAAGCAGATGACACACACTGCAATGGAGATGCTAATGATAGAGAACAACAGTATCGATCAGTCAGGGTTTCTAAAGAAGTGAATCTACAGCTACTCCAGTGTCATCTTCAGTCTGAACACTATAGTACTTTGGCTAAATGACACTTTTACTCAGTCTTATATCCATTTCATTCTATAGGAAAGTTGGCTAAATGACACTTTTACTCAGTCTTATATCCATTTCATTCTATAGGAAAGTTATTCTTTCCTTTTTACCCAAATGCACTGTTTATTGTGAACGGTAAGATTGCATCAGCCATTTCCAAGCTCTTCTCATGCAGGGCTATAGCTGTGCTGGTGGCTGCAAGACATTTCAAGACCAAGGCGAGCACATTTATGATAACAGACATAATACTATTAGAGACAATGCATGGCAAAATTCTGCTGGAAATAATTAGGCCACAGAGTCAACCGTTGTAGAACATTAGATTAACATGGCCAGCAAAGATTAACAGTTTGGACCAATTATAGCTGAATGTTTGCTTGGTTACAACTTAAGAGTCTGATGTTTATATAGACCTATTTCAATTCAAATCTATTTCAAATTCTAGAGTAACTGTCACACACACACACACACACACACACACACGCACACACACACACACACACAGACACACGCGTACATATACACACACCCACACTGCAATGTTCAGGGTTTTTTTTAATCTGATTGTCAACCACTTCTCACTTCCTATGTAGTGTATATTGTTCTGGATGACCCTATGACCCTGCTCTTTTCTTATTTGAAAACGGGACTGCTGGACATCACTGCACAATAATATCTCCTCCTTCCCTGAATCAGAAACTCAGTCAGTCACTTCCGTTTGCACCGTCCCCTGAGACATCATTGCCTTTGCACGCTCTCTCAGCATTCCCCAGACCTGAAACACAGGCACACACACATACACTCACATACACACACCCACAGACCCCCCCCCACACACATATACAATCACTGCCACATTCCCTGCTCTCCAAAGCCACATGAAGGCACAGCTCAACTACGCCACACTGAAGAACTTCAATGTAACAGCGTGTTTTGTGGACCAACAGAAACATGAAGGCATCAGAAGCAATATAAGCAGTGCTTGAAGTGGGCCGGAACGCAGCGGAACACAGTTCCGGAACTTCTGTATTTTCGTCTTTTGGGTTCCGCCACTTTTTTCTGCGTTCCGGTACTTACTGAAACTGATCCGACGCAGCGACAGTGGCCCGGGTTCCTGCACTTATTTTTTCCCACTTCAAGCACTGAATATAAGTACAGAATCTTACAGTCTTTTCTTTAAATATACTGTCCTTAAGCCTTGTTATGTAATGTGTTTCTATATCATCGATCTATAGAATGTACAACAGAGTGCCATCATATGGATGGAGCTGAAGGAGCATTAAACTGTTAAACTGAACATATTAAATAGGTTTATCTCTGCCCCCTATAACCATTTGCTCTGTGTCAGGAATTTAATGAAAAAAAACAGAATTCACATAGTAGTCATGACTGTTTTATAAAAGCATGTGATGGTGAAGTTGGAACGGGAGAAGAAGTACAGCATGAGAAGGATGTTATTGCAAACAGAAATTTATTCACAAAGGAACAAAAAAACAGGAATCTACATGACACAAAACACTCAACTAGCGCAGGAACTAACAAAGTGAAACTAAACAAAGCAAAGGAGACTGGGCTGTAAAACACATAAGCATAAACGGAAGAGGGCAAAACACAGAGCAAAATCCCAAGCTAAAAACACAGAGCAAGAATTGCTGAGCAAAAACATAATCATGAACCAACAAAACCAAACTACAAACAGGGGCTTTATATACTTACAAAACAAGTGAGATACACCTGGGCTGGGGAGGAGACAGGAACAAAACACAGGTGGAAGTACTAATGAGGAGGCAGGACCAGGGTGGAGACTAACATCAAAACAAAGACATATGGCAAATGTGAACAATAACATAGATAAAAACACAGGGAAAAGAGAGAAGAACATGCAAAAGATAAGATGCTTAGGAAAAGATGGTGAATGTTACAAGAAACCAAGAAACAGGAAAAAAACACAGGAAGGATATTACATTAGCGCAGGCAAATTTTAAATGATCAAAAAAAACATTACTATTTCACTACTACTGGTGTATTCACTGTTACAGATAGATTACAATAGTGCAGCTTATGTAAACATACATGTTTATCAACCTCAGTCATGTGACTACATGGAATTACATTAGGATGCACTTGTGTAATTACATGAATGAAAAGTAAAGTCAATATACGCATGTAATTATATAAGCTGCACTGCACTCCAGCTGTAGCACTGAATACATCACCATTTGCTGTTTTGTGTGTTGTTAATTGTCATTTTGTGTATTGTTAATAAGTAACTACACAGTCATGGGGGCAGGTAATATAACGTGAGACCAGACTGACTGTAATAAAGCAAGACTCTTCGAGGGCAAAATGTGTTAAAGGTACAGTAAATGACATGAGGCAGTTTGAGGGAATATTTCAGCTGGAGGAGGGGAATTCTTGTCAGGAAAAGTGTCCATGGCAGCTGTAGAATGGGTCTGTCTTGGGGATAAATATCAGTTCATGAAGGTGGAAGGACCACAGGAGAGCAATAAAAAGTAAATACCCAAACACAATCTTCTCAGGACCAGATGACCAGCCCTTAGGTCCCTGCACTAAAGCATGCTGTATTTCACTGAAATGACTGGGTACAACAGAGGTACCCTTTTAAAGTCTCTTTACGCAATGTGGTAGATAATTATTTACCACAAATTGCAAACAATGCTTTCACTGTAGCTTGCTGATCAATAGACTGTTAGCAGGACCCCTCACCTAATTTTACACTTTGGGATTTACAGTATTGCTCTTTTTGTTTTAGAGGCCTCTAGCAAACCTCACAGTTTATAGAGCTACAAGACAAATGATACACCTCCGCACCTCAGGCACAGAAAGACCAATCGCCTGCTTTAACACCTTTAACAGCTTCTCCAGACTTGCCCTGTGCGTTCAGGGAGGTGTAACATGTGTTTAATCTGGGATGACAGGAAAAAAAATTAAAGTTGCAGGCTGTAAATGTACTGCCAGAGAAAAGGTTGGATCTGAAGCAAAAATCAGACCTAAGAGATTTTGAGCTTTCCAGTGAGAAAACATAAGAATGCCATGAAATTGGCACATTTGCCACATTTTACCATAGTTTAGCATTATTGTGCTATATCTTAGGATAAAATAAAATGCATAAATAATAGCACTAAACCCCATGGGCCCAGCTTTAGTCCCACACATTTATAACAATAAAGTTCCATGATATTTTTAGTACTTGCAGAATAATGTTTTATCATTAGTAACTAAATAGCAGAGGGAACATTTTTGGCAACTTTGGTTTCGCCACTGCACACAATGTCAGTCCACGCTGCATTACGTGACCACTGAATCAACACTTATCTGCAGTTTTTTTTAAGCAGAGAATAATTCACCTACTCATCGCTTGGTCAAAAGCCCTGCTGATGGCTGCCCCCAGCTCTGTTTTACAATGTGGGCAAGCGCTTGTTTGTGCTATCCAGGTATATAGACAAGTGGTCACAATATACAAGTGTTGAGTGGTTATGAATAATTTGTATGAGTCATGTCTATTGTGAGTGGCTGTTATTGACCATATTCCATTCATACCCACCACAACAGTATAGTCAGAAACACAGCATTTTCATACCCACTGCTCACTGATGTGATCCTCTAAACCACTGGGAATATGGCAGGAAATACATGCAGATATATTTCATTTATATTTTGTAACACTCTGGCCGCAAAATTCTAATTTAGCGCATTTCCATACTGTTAGACAGAACAGGCTTTATTCCTACAAACCCCGAGCTGAGCTGATGAAAAAAACCTTGAAATGTGAAATTTAAACAACAATAAATGAAAAGGAATCAATACATAAATAACACCACTAAACCCTTATGAGCACACACTTCAGTTCATCACTCTCATAACTACATGAGAGCATCATAATATTTGCTGAATAATAAGTATAATAAAGAACTAGGAAAGAATGCCAGATTACACTATATATCAAATATGTGTACTATATGTATGTGAATATGTATATGTGCTAATCAAACATACTAAACAGCGAGGCACTGATCTTGAATTTTTATGTCCCCACACTGTGATCTTGATTCTCACCTTCCCTGATTCTAATTTTTATTAGATGGTTTGTCCACCTTTGCTGCAGTAACACCCTCTACTCTAACGGGAAAGGCTTTACACTAGATGCAAAACATTGTTGTGAGGATTTACTCACCTGTAGAAATGATGACCTTTTAATTGTCAATACTTTTTATGGGGATTATGCAACCTGTGTGTGCAATTGAAAACCTATGTTGGAAATGGGCGCACCTTAATAGTGCTGAATTCACTAACTAGCAGGTGTGTCAAATGTACGATTCAAATGTTTTGCTGAATGTAGTGCTCAAATGTTGATGAGGGGGCATGTGATAAACATACTATTTGTTGAGGGGCAAATCTAACAAAAAAAAAACAAAAAAAAAAACATGCCTTGCCAAAAAAGGCCCTATGGCAAAAAGGGTAGGTGCTTAAGCACCTAAAGTCCCTGATCTGCGTGTGCCTGGTGTCTGGATAGTTTTGTACAATTGGAGTCGCTGGATTACTTAGTAAGGCTCTATACCGTTTTCCAGCCCAATAACAGGAGCAAGTGTGTATATGGTGGCAAAGTGTGGCAAATGTTATTACTTACAGAGAGAGGACAAGCACGAATGAGGAGTGTATGAGGTGTAAAAGGGAATGGACAACAATTCAATTGCACACCCACACTGGTCTCCAGTGCTCGATAAGGCCAGTCACAGGTATACAGAGCCAAAAGTGTGTATTGATGGAGCAGACACCAAAGAGACAGAAAGCAAATTGGCTCCCAAGGGCAATAGAGTGATGTTAGAGTGGTACAGATCATCACTGCAGACCAAGGGGAAGCTCTGAATGACAGTAGAAATCTAATGGCACAGAAGGAAGAGTTTTCATACAAGCCTAAAGAGGCTGAGTCTATCAGAGCCCTGAGTGTCTTCAAAAAAATTCCCCCCAAAAAAGAAATGATAGAAAAAGATAAAAGGAAATGAATAATAATAATAATAATGAATTCTTCTTTCTGCCCTCTTCAAGCACATTAACCATTTTGGTTACTGTTGTTCATCTTTCAACTGACAATGAACCCGTTTGTGTTTCTTGATAATTGGTTTTTGTGCCTTCCACGGTTCTTTTCATGGATTAATTATTTGTGGAGGGCAGTTTTTGAGGACTCATGAAAACCGTTTCCTCTTGTGTGAGGCCAAAAAAATGCAGGCCTTAAAAACTCATGACTAATCCCTAAACTGTTTGAAGGGCAGTGAATTGTTACAGGAGAGCCAAGATTACAAATAATTGAAATCTTTCTCAACAATATTAAGTGCACAAAATAATCAAGGGGCTATATGCGTTTACCTAGCATTGAATTTTCACCTACCTTGATATCCTTCAGTGAGAACTGTGAAAGTGACCATTCTGTCATACGTGAACACACCACAGCACACAGCGTGAACAGCACAAAATTCTTCCTCTGCGTTTAACCCGTTCATCAAGTGTGGGGACGGTACCTTGCTCAAGGGTACCTCAGAGTTGCTTATTGAACCCATGACTTCCTGATCGCAGGGCGAACGCCCTAACCACTAGACTACCAGCTGCCCTGTGGGTCCTTCTACAATGTTATCCTTCATTCACACGGGTTAATTCAAAAACAACAACATTTTGTGTCAGTATGCTATGATCTTTAATATACACACTTATCACCAACAAATCAAACAAACAGAAATAATGGGAGAATCTACAGTTCTGTCACCCCAATTAGACTGGCAAACACTACCATTCCAATGTTGGTTGGGAATGAGTCTCCCAATAATCACACACAAGCAGGGCATGCCTCCTCAGTGGAGACTTAATTGGTGCCTGGCCATAATTACTGATGAGACTGCAATCAATCCATCAACCAATCAATCGATAAGTCAATCGCTCAATGTTTGCTTAAACTCATTGTACTTTGATGATGATTCTCATTATCTGAAATCAAGGGATGGAAGTGAGTAAATATTAATCTTTAATAAATATAAGTGTAGTAAAAATGTTAAGGTTAAAGCACTCAAACAAACAAGGCTATCATAAACCAAATGAAACAACAAGTCAGGTAAAAAACAAAAATAGTAAAATATGAAAGTAACTTATAGTAATAAAAATGAGAAAGTGGTTAGAAATATTCCACCAATAAAAAGGAAAAAAGCCAACTACGAAACTAGTAAGTTAACTAAAAATAAAAACTAAAATCAACTAAATCAGTTGAATTTAAAAAGATTACGTGATGTGAGCAAGTGGAGCTTTAGAATACCCTGTAATGAAGCAGATTCAGTGACAGTTCAATAAAAGAACTACAGAGAGTAGTCCATCCAGGTGGCAGAACGTTGCTGTCATCAACGAGTGTTTTGAGACGAAACAACCAAATACAAGTTTTCTTTGGTAAAAGTCAGTACAGGGAAAGTGTAGAGCAATGGCAGATGATCTGGCCATTTATTGTTACAACTTTGACTGAGTTTATTATATTTTGAATTATTTTATCCTTTCCATGGTATGATCTTATCTGCTAACTACCATCAGGCACCACATGGCATCCTCCCAGCATGCTACTGTACACACAGTCTTTCATAACAAATAAGGTTTTTTTTTTTACTCTGGAGCTGTAGAGACCTGACTCAGAATCTCACCTCCTGGTTTGGAAACAGTTCTGTACAGGATATTAAGAGACTACAGAAAGTGATCCAGGCAGTGGAACACTGCACCAGATCAGCTCTACAGTCTCCGCTGCAGGACATTTGTACCAGGGGACGCAGGACAAGAGCAACCGGGATCATTGGAGGGTCGTTTTACCCCAGTATCTGTCTATTTGACCTGCTAAAATCAGGCAAACGTTTTAAAAGTATTTGAGGCAGAACAGAGAGGCTCAGGAGGAGCTTCTGTCCTCAAGCCATAAGACTTTTTAACCAGGACATGACACCACAACTTTAACTTTTCATTATAACACAAACTGAACTCTCCATCTCACTGCATCTAATCTGCCTCTCTATCTCACTGTATCACACTTTCTCTTTATATACACATAAAGGGAGAAAGAGAGAGCGAGTGAGAGAGAGAGAGAAACTAAACAGGATCTCTCTCTTTCAACATAGCCATGCGAGTTTCCTCATTAATACATTAGTACAAACATTTGCGTTCTAGAATCACCACTGTTTTCAGATGCCCTCTTCTTTTTGTAATTTTAGTGGTAGCTAAACTTTGACTTACGAGTGTCCCAACTCACGAGTTTTTCGAGATACGAGTCGTCTCTCGGTTTTTTTGTTTTGAGTTGAGAGCTAAAATTCGGGTTAAGAGCATTGGTGCTAGCAGTTATTTTGCAAAAGTTCGTTTATCCATCCATGTGTCCAAAGAAAGTGAGTGCGAAGGACAATTGCGAGAAGACTCGAGCTGTTAAGGCGGATTTGCTGCAGCAGACCCCAGCACTTCGGCGAACGAGGCATCGGGCGAGGCGTTTAAAGCCAGTCGGCGCTGGTTCGGGAATTTTAAAAAGAGGACCGGCATTCACTCGCTTATTAGGCGAGGTTAGGCAGCGAGTGCGGATATGAAGGCAGCTTAGGATGACCTCAAAACTTTTGCCGGAATTATAGCAGCCGAAGTCGTCTGATCTTCAAGGCAAATGATGTACATTATCTTAATAAAACCAGTTTATTGCAGTACATTCTATTGTAATGTGTTTTTATACAATATTCGTTATTCATAAGCACATTTTTCTAATTTAAAAACATATAATAAAAATGGAGGTCCGGAACGGATTAATACCATTTCAATTCATTTCAGTAGGGGAAACTGATTTGACATACCAATAATTTGAGTTACGAGTTCCGTCACGGAACGAATTAAACTCGTAAGTGAAGGCACCACTGTATTTTCATTTCATTCTGTGGTGGTCTGATGCCTTGAGTGTCTGTGACTAGAACAACCACTCTGTGTCACCACAGCTGAGCCACAAACACACTCAGATTGTGTAACAAGAAGGTGCCCCCCTCCCTCCTGGCTCCATCTCTTTTTACTCACGAATGAGTAAAATCAGTGAAAAACTGTATGAAAGTGCACTGCCTCCTTCTATGCCCTGCTCCTGACTCCAAACAAACTTCCTCTTGTTACACAATCCCAGTGTGTTTGTCATGGTCAAGGGTGTAAACGCAGGACGTGGGTGGGTTAGTTACCCTGGGCCCTGGCTCCATGATTTGTGTTCTAACCAAATCAATCATCATGAATAATCACATGTTTGCCAACATGATCAGTGTGTATTTAGGCTGTTAGAACAGAACATTCACAGTGAGATGGAGCACAGTATTCAGAGAGATATCTATAATGTAATCCTCTCTTGGTTTATCACTATCTGAGTAATAGAGTGGGTATAAAATAGCCCCATAAATCAGATCTAATAAAAACAAATGAATAATAAAACAAATAAAGTAGCAAATTTGTCTTTAATTATGGGTTACAAACACTCAGAGAACACTGTTAAATTTGTCTTGATGCTTAAATTTTCCTGTTCTTCAAATGGACCTCACATTACTTGTTTTGTTGATATTCTACAATTCCTGTACAATTCCTGAACATTTCCTATAAACTTTAGTGTAGTTTCTATGCCTAATATTTTACCTTTGAAAACATGTAATTTGATGAAGGATGCTCACATTTTTGCAAACAAGAAAGTTCGACTTCCATGTCCCAAAGCCAAAAATCTGAAATTTGATGTGCTCTGACACTATTATTAACAATAACATTTATCTGAGTCAGAATTAAAGAGGGCATTCTCGTATAATAGGCTGCAAGCGCAATAATTATGTGGCAAGTATGTCAGCAGTTGGAGCACATAGAGATGTCATTAGAGAACACTTGGAATTGATGAGAGTGTCCTTTCATGATTTATGACATCAACAGCATTTGACGGAGTGAGGTCAGAGACTCCTGTCGTCCTTTTCAGCTCATTATTCTGCCTGTCCTTACTGAGTGCTCTTCTGAACGGAGTGATGTCATCAACAAGTGTTTTGAGATGAAACAACCAAATAAAAGTTTGGTTTCATAACAGACTTTCATAACAAATAACAGGGTGAAATTTTTCAGATAAACTCTAATCCATAATGTATATATTACACCAAAAGTATGTATTTATTTAATTTGCACATAAAATGTTTTAATTAACTATGCATTTTTAAATTTTATTTTTTAAATATATTATCTCAAATTTGGTGGCTCAGTGGTGCTTTGGATAGTGCTGTTGTCTCCCAGTAAAGGTAAAAAATAATAAAACCAAACCAGCAAAACAATTAGATGTGACAAATAAAAGCAGTGATTAAACTATGCATTTATTTATTTATTTATTTATTTATTTATTTATTTATTTATTTATTTATTTATATGCTTAGAGTGATGTTCTTTAGCAGGCATTAATATTCCTGCTGGTGCATTTTCCAGCTGTAAATTGTTTCTTGTGCTTATAGAACGCAGTTTTAACAATATCAGTAGTCTGTGGTTTAAAAATGTAATCTGAGTCCAGAATTACAATGAAATTTCAGAAAGGTGACGGAGTGGGCTTTATAAAAGCAAAACTACTTGTAATAGCATTTCTAAATCTCTTATGCCTCGTTTGTCAATAATAACTGGAATGCAGAAAACTTTTGTCATTTTGAAGTAAAAATCAAGTCTGTATTGCTATAGAGTAAATAAAAAATTATAGCCAAACTAGCTAATACAGGTTGCCAACATATAAGTTCATGCTACAGATATGTATAGCTGTATGTCATCTGCATAACTATGAAAAATGACTTTGTAATAATGTGAGCAGCTATATGAATACAAGGAAAGTAAAAGTGGATAATGCATTGAGCCCTGTGGTACAGCACAGGCAATATCAGGCTTATCTGAGATAACACTAACAAATTATTACCTTTCGGTTAGATACATAGAAAAAAAAACAGAAAGTACAAAACCAAGAAACACCAACAAGTACAAAAACATTGCCCACATCAGCATTTTTTCTGAGTAATTAAGTATTCTCTGTAAGTCGGTAATGCTGTTTCAATGCTTTTATTTGCCAGATTGAAGATTTTTCATACATGGGTTTTATGAATTATGTTCTTATCTCACAGCTGCTGTTATGAGTGTCTCAAACATGCCTATTTCCAGTGAACACTTGTCATTGAACTACAAAGTCTAATACACATAGCCTAAGGCTATCAAATAGTTTTTAAGCTCTTGGAATAAGATCCTAAATACAGGTGGGGTGGAGGAGGTTTAGCTGCATTACAGCAGACGTTATATATTTTAAATAAAAAAAAATAGGAATGTCCACAATTTAGATAGATAGATAGTGCACAGATAGATAGATATATAGATAGATAGATAGACAGATAGATAGATAGATAGATAGATAGATAGATAGATAGATAGATAGATAGATAGACAGATAGATAGATAAAATAACACATTGTCTTATTACATGTGATGTGGTGAAGAGTAAGTGACTTCAGTGCTGGAAAACATTTTTAATTTGCTGTTTTCTGCATCATGGATGGTAAGAATAACATGTCCACCCCATCATACAAAATAGACAAAGCAAACAGTTCTTAATGAAATTTTTAGCAGGGAGCTTGGCAGCCAATTTTGCATAAAATATTCCTCCCTGTCAAATTATTCTTTGTCTCACATTCCCCAACTTCAGTGTGATGGGGTTTAACTTCACAGTGTTATTTGGCACAAATAAATGTAAGAGCTTAACAAGGTGACAAAGTCTGTTGTTGATTAGAGCAACATGTGATTGAGACTATAGAGGACAAGTTTAAAGTGTGATTTAAAAAAATGAAAGTGTCTGTGCTATTCGGCTGAGAACTGTTCAGTGTGAAGGAGGTCAGTAACCCTGGTATAGGATGACTCATTATGGAGCCTAATGGCCAGGGGTAGAAACATCCTCATGTTAAAAAAAAAAAACATCAAAATGACTGCATTCTAAACATTTCTGACTCAATGTGACAGAATATTTTGACAAAGCAAGACTTTCAGATATGAAACGATGTGTTAACCACACAGGCAAACAGCTGCTCTGTGAAATGTCACGCAAGGCTTGCGTCTGTCTGAGCCTGAAGAGCAGAACCCTCTCCACTGGGGCTTTGGCCGGACAGCTGGCGCATCAGTGAGCAGCTTCAGCCAGCATAAGTTCAAGTATGTGTGTTAGAGTACAAATGTCAAAATGTCAGCAACAATAAGAGCACGGCGAGAGGACTGCGATCTCTGGTAGCCCAGGCTGACGTGTGTCACATGGTTTTAATCAAGCCCCTTCAAAAACGAAACCAATCCCCATCCGTAATGGGGTCATGCACTGTGTGTGCTTCAACAGACGCCTCTCTAATAGTATGAGAAATCCCAGTCACAGCCAACGGCACAAAGTGCATTAAAACAGGAAAGATCTTCTGCCACTGCAGTGCTCTTTAATGACATATTCCTGCTCTTTTCCTGTTTGAATCCAAGCAGTCAAATCCCACTGGGCTGTGGTACATAGTGTGCAGAGCTTAAAGTTAAATGTAGCTCAGATCTTAAACTTTATGAATTTACTTGCTTATTTTTGCCTAAAGCATAAAACTTGGCATTCTTAATATCACTTCAAATGTAATTTATGACCACACAATGATAATACACAAAACACGAAAACAAAGTAACACACCCATATTGACATGTACTGTGTATTTAGGATAATGAATATTAAATGTCTAATGTAAATGATATTAATATTCTTGAATATTAAGGCTCTTAATTTCAAATTAGTCAAATAAGGCATTTTTGGTACCCACAGAAAGACTGTAAAACTGTTGACTTTTTTTTCAGAATAAAAGGTCTAAATGTATTCTGCCTAGCTGAGTTATTTTTTTAGGCGTCACATGTTCTATAATAATCAAAATATCCAGGCTTTGCAGGGTTTTAGCAGAGGCCTAGCAGCCAAAAGTCATCCTGATTTGAGTGCAAACTTCTACCCTAATCTCACAAAGATCATGTTCACTGTCAGCTGTGTGATTTATTACAAACCCCGCAGGCTCATCCTACAACACATTCAGGAAGCAATTAGGTAATAATATGAAAGCTGCCATGGCAGCCTTTTGCTGTAATCAATAGAGCAAAAGGATTATTAGGGGTGATGAGAATATTTATTAATTCATTGTCGACTTGGATAAGGAGCAGCTGTCCACAGGAGGAAATAGCGCTGGGTAATATGTGTTTACCCTCAGGTCTGAAATGCCAAGTCCTCATTTGGAGATCATGCAATAACAGACATGCTGGCCAGGCTGCAGTCTTGATTTATAGACATGGATGTGAAAGATAGATTATTAAAGTGCGTAGGCTACAGAGCAATCGTACAAGCTTTTCAACAAATGACCATGCAACAGTTGGCTCCATTACAACTAAATGAATTTTCTTTTTTGGGTTCACACTACCAACATTTTTCATTCAACACCAAACAACTTCACCCACGCACCCATCAGCTTCATGCTGTTAACACACAGCAGTCTCTTATATACACCAACTAATGTCAACATATATTATACACTGTCCTTACATATTACATTATATCAGATTATTTTACATACACTGGCTGTATAAACCAATATAATACTGGCTATATAAGACTGCATAATATTGGCTTACATACGACATTATTGCATTTATGACTTTGTGTTACGTAGTTTCAGCTTAAATATTTTAATCTGTTTCCCTTGATGAACCTTGTTAGCTCATCACACAGGTTTTCTTTGTTACATATACCAAGCAACCACTTCATTAGGTATACCCACCCTGTATCGATATTTATTGTCCATTTTTCAGCTCTTCTGATCATATAGGTGCACAGTAGCAATGACCTGCACACACTCGACCCGTAATGATAGTCAGCCCACTCCACTTTATCCGCAAATGTTTCTGTAAGTGTATTTTATTACTGATTTCTTCCCGTCCTCCATCCATTAATTTTCGAATGAGCTGAACTGAACCTGTCCGAAGGGTCAACCCACGAATCACTAGTGCACAAAAAACTGAACACTAATAAAAGACTAGGAGCTGAGTAACACAAAATACGTAGAATTAGATAAACTACCATCAAAAATTCTACACCTGAAATATAATTTTAGTCAACATTGTACTATTCAACCAGGTATTGTACCATGTATGCATATAAATGATTATTTGAGTGCTCACCATTCTGTATAGAACCTTTCCAAAAAAACACCTGAGGAACTATTTTTAGGGTGTAGATATTTGTCTGTATTTGTGCTGCCTTCCTTTTCTGGGCCTGTAAGTACTAGATGCATTTAGCATCACTGACTTGTAAGGTTCATGTGACTGGGATCCCAGAATAGGATTCGGCAAGTGATGCAAAAGAACAAATGCGTCACAGCAACCTCACCACTGCGTCTGTAAGAATTATGTCACAGAAGTCTAATCTGTCTTGAGCTAGAAAACAGTGAAAAGAATGAAAGACTGAAAGACTTTCCCATAATGTATGATGTATGGCCATGTACAAGAAACAATGATGACAGCAAAAACATATCCTTTGGACAGAAAACATCACTGCAAATTAGCGTCACAATATTGAGCATTTGTGTGCATCTTCCAGCAATATATAGTAAAGACAGAAATGGAAAAATGTCATTTAAGAGGACAGTATAAGACACGCCTTTCTAAAGGACAGATTTGCTTTATATTGCTGTGACGACGAAAGGATCCCTCTAAAACAGTCTGCAGTACAGAATGTATTAGAATTCAGTGAATTCTAGCTAAAAGCGAGCATCAGTATATTGGCCATTACATCCCTTTTTCAAACAACATAAACATCAAGTCAATGCAAGTCAACCATCACTACTTTGAAATCAATTTAAGGATCAATATATACCTGGATAGGAAGCTATAATCCACTAGCGCAGCTGAATATTGCATTATTTGCTAGATGTGAAAGTAGGTGTGCAAATATTAAATAAAATGTTAGTCACAGCCCACACATACTGCAAACAGGGTCTTGTTGACCGGTCCACTACCTGCACATGCTACATGCTACATGCTTACCGAAATAATAACTGTCATGACAATTAGCCACAGTCCCTTTTGGTTTTTCAGTCTCATTGTGGAAGCCTTTTCTGATGTTACTCATATGTTTATCTTGCTGTAGGGAATAAGCTATTTTTTCCATATACACTTCCCCAAAACACTCAAACTGCATCTAGCTCTTCATTAAGGTTGTGCAGACTCGTTGATGTGGTTTAATAATCGTCATGACTTTCTACGGGCTATAAAAAATGTTTAAAACATCAATTTGCAGTTGAATGCTGTGGGCACAACCCTCCTAAGGAATAGGAATACTGACCTAGAGATGGCAGAGGAAATGCCATGAAGATGGAGGAATCTCATCTAAAATCAGACTTTTCCAGTTCTGGTGCTGTAATTAATGTCTGTTTGTAGTGCTGATGTTTTGTTCATGTTTACAACTTCATATCGAGTCTTAAACTACATCCACAAGTCTGCATCATCTTAATAAAAGACCTGGATGTGGTTTGAGCAGGCTGAGAGAAGTTTTAAGGATGTATTAACGGAATATATGTGGGAGACTATTGACTTCTTTTGACTGTCAGCACACTAGTCTAAATGCACAGTTGCACTTAGAGAGACGCAAAATGTACTGACCCACCCCAAATGTGTTTGAAGGAGGGCTGCACAAAACATGGAGGATCACACAAAAAGTAGGTGGAGGTCTTTCTTACTGGTTCGCCGGTTTTCTGGCAATTTGTGAGAAACCTCCTTTAACAGGGGCAGCCGGAGGCGGAGCCAGGCTGAAGTTTGTCCATCCCACACAAATATCACTCTTCAGGCAGTACTCAACATCGTGGAACCAAGCAGCTGCACCATGCTGCCTGCAGCCTGAGGAGAGAGGTCTCGGCAATACACCTGCAGAGAACCATTCAACTAGTAGAAAGAAGTACACTCACTATGTTTAAATGTTTCTTTTTCAGTGTATGTACCTTATGGCTGGGATAGATGAATGAAATGTACTCAATCTGTATAGTCCTGTCCTGTCCTTTATGCACTCCTGTGTTGTTACTTTTCTTGGTAAATGAGTTGACATAAATAAGTCAGTAAATAAATCAACAGGTCTTCATTCTAAAAACGACATTTCTCAAATTTCTACTTTTATGAAATTTAAAGGGGACTTTTATTTTCTAATGCCACATTCATTTCTAAGCCCTTTTATTACAAAAATAATTTCATGAAGAGTTTCATGAGGTGAATAAAGAGGTTTCAAGAAACTCTTTGAGAGATTTGTTTAAGATTGCTGCCGCTGTGTCTGTAAGGACAGCTGTATGTGAAAGGAGCTTTTCAGTGCTCAGTCTGATTAAAACATACTTGAGATCAGCAATGAATGATGACAGATTGAGCAACCAATCTTGAGGAGCCAAGTCCCTTGACCTTAAATTTAAGAATCAGTTTGCTTTGAATCATCACAGAATTCCACTTTTATTAGTTTGTTTCTCCCAAGTGTCCTACGTGTAATTAGCTATATCACCAATTTGAAAAGCATCATTTTAACAATCCCAGATTTTTTAATCAGTTGAGGGGTTACATAAAAAAGTTTATTATATAAGAGTCCTCATGGTGTACTTCTGCATGGCACTGTTGCCTGCATAAGCAAAAGATAAGAAGGAGTGCCCAAAAACGGACTATTTGGCCCACAGCGATTTGCCATGGATAGTTTCTGTGCCACCCCAGTGTGAGTAATGATCTCAGCCTAGCCACCCCTATAAACATTGCCTGTATTTGCCACTGGCAGCAGCTGATACAGAGGTTAGATGGAGGCCTGAGCCTGGAGCATGTTCTGAAAGAATATGTACCATCTGAATAATTTTAACTCTTGGTATCAAAATGCAGCAGGGAATGTGCAGTGATGAGGCTTAAACTCTGTTGTCTTAACTAAAGTACGTTTACACATTTGTTGAATGTTTGGGGGAAAGAATTGATCAACACCACATCTCTTCATCACTGAACTCTTAATTTCTGTTTTATTTCACTGTGCTTTTTCAACCTTGCACCGCACAAGTGCCCAGTCAGTGGCTGGGGCTGAGTTTGCATGAAAAGCTGCAGTTTTAGTAAATTAAGTGTTAAATTCAGGCTCACTATAAATGCATATTCTGTTGACTTCAAGGCATGTTTTGCACCGTGACTGTGCTCATGCATTAGTGTAAGGTTTTTCGAGTGATTTCAGCATCTGAAAGAGAAAATGGAGAAATCCTTGAAATCCTTCTATTCATATTCCATCTGACTGCCATTACCTCACTTTCAGGGCTTTGTTGCTATAAATATGTGAATGTGTGTCGTCTGATGCTCTGTGTGCTTACCTTTACTGCACAAATGCATGAAAACAGATGTTGTCCTGTACCTCTTTTGTGTCTTGAATTACTGAAGCTATGCTTACCACCCTTATTTATTAGTAAATAGGATGTGTTTCCGTGTCGGTATTACGAACAATAATCCTCAGTGATTCATGTGTGGCAAGGTCCTTAGCCACATTATGTTACTCGATTTGTGTCCTGAATTCTTAAATCTGCTTGAGCTTCTTGTTTGAACTGTGCTAATGTTCAAACAGCCATCGTCTGATATTCAAATGAATAGCCTCTGTGGTAAAATGAGTTATATATTTGCCTGCTTTGTGCCGTGTAATAGATGTGTGCTTTTGCACATTCACACAGATTCTTCTAACAACTGTGTGGACTTAAAAAAAACATGCAAAAAGGAGCCAGCGTAGTGGCAATTGGCTACTGAAGTATTATGCTGAACAAGTCCATGCATTAAGATTTTCTTCTGGACTCAGAATAAAGGATTTGCATAAATTTAATAAATTGGCCATAGATACACGAATTTGATCTATTTGGCTGCGAGGGCAGTTTGTCACATTAATGGGACGACATAATAGGATGACAAGAATGTGTCTGATTGGCTAGGAAGTAAATTACCTGCTTGTCTCCCCCTATGTAACTTTTTCTGTGCTTCACTTACAGCTTAACAGCTGCAGCAGAGGAGACACAGTTGCATGCCACTTGCATGTCTTTTATTTCCACTGTGAGAACATAAATGACAGTATTGCTCTTGCAAACAAAAATACGGTACATATTTACATTACATTTAATCAAGAATCATCTTCAAAAATCATCCTAGGAGGTCCCTATCCATGTTAGTACTGACTTTATTATGTCGGTTTATTAAATCTGTTATTCCATCCCAATCTTAGTTATCCTTCTGCTTGCAGTACCGAAGTGCTTCTTTGAAATGAACTAAACTGATAAAGGACAAGCGATTTGGTTAATAGAATTTTTAAGCATTATCGGGGATGTTTATTACAGCAGCATGGAGTAAAGAAGTAAATAACTGTCTGAATCACTCAGCCAACTGACGCAGGACCTCGAGATTCAGTGTGGAGGTCACCTTTGATGACCTAGACTTGACAGAATGGGCTTATGATGACACAAATATTGAAGATTTTGTTGTTGTTGTTGTTGTTGTGAGTATCAGAGCCAGCAAAAGAGTGAGACAGTGTTGGGGAGTGCGGTCGATGTGAGGGGGTGTTCTTTTCCAGCAGTAAAGAAGATCACCACATGTAAAGTATTAATCAAACCATGGGATAGCAGTCTTAACCCCTACTAGGGTTGATTAAACCAAGGGTAACAGTTACACTCAAGAATTCATATAAAGTTACTCCCTAACTAGCATGTCCCTATGCTTTGAGGGACATAAAAATAAGTTATTTATTTCATTTCACGGGCAAATATTTTCTGTAAAACTGGAAAAGCTCTATGAGACCCGGCCCATTCATTTATGTCCTTTATAATGGACATTTTCTTCACCTGTATCTTCCTTAAGTATTTGGAATTACCCCATCAAGCCCTATAGTATTGTGTAGAGGACATACTGGGCTTTCCAGTGATGTGTCATGTGACGGGTTTGCATGCTGGGAACAAGGACTGCAAGGGCAAGACATACATGAGGTGCACCAAATGCAAAATGTTCCTCTGCATAACCAAAAAGAAAACATGCTTCCAGGACTATCACACCCAAAATGCCCAGAGGATGTTCGATGACTTATAATTCACTGTTGAACTAAAATACATGTTTCGTTGTCCTTGCAAGCAATAAGCAACAGAAGAGTGATACTAAAATTCATTTATGTTTTGTCATTTGGCACATTCCTTTCCACAATGACTCATAAAAAACAGACTCATAATTGAGCTCATAATCAGGATGCAAAATTAGGACTCCCAATCATTATCAATATTATTGGCTCATAATGGCAGTAGCAAAGAAACAGCTCAATGTGCAACAGCAAAGTAAGAGCAATAACCATGCTAAACTGGAAGTCAGCTAAGAATAAATCCCTTCAAGATCTCTTGCAAATCAGTCGATTATTAAATGATCAGACTTTCTAGAAGCAAATTTGCACTGAAGAATGTATACACATGGAAGTACTGCATTGCTATCAAAGAGTCTTACGTTGAAGTGGGAAAAGGAATGACCTGATGAGCTTGGGAGTTTAGAGATCTGACAGCTTGGAATTTAGAGCAAAGATTTAAAGGGCAAGGACACAAAAGCCATGGGGTTTTGCCCTGAGAACATTAGATCTTAAAGAAACACATGCCATGTGTCCTGAATTTAGAAATCTGGTGTAGCTTTCTAGGGTTTAAGTCTTAAGTACGGTTTCGAGGTAGTTTGGGAGCTCTTCAAAACCTTTCAGGGTTTCAAGAAGCCCAAACACACAAGAGTTTTGTTCAGGGAGTGTGTAGTGTTTTTTTTTTTTAGAGACATGGTCATTTATGATGGAAGTCCAGCCAGTGGAGAGTTGCAGTAGTCTAGTCTGGAAATGGTTAATGGTTCAAAGAGAAAGTAGTAGTTTATATAAGTCAGTTAACGAGATTTTGTTTGTGTATCTCTATCTAAGAAGTCAAAGTGGATAACAGTTACGTATCCTATGAGAGACAATAGAGGTAGAGGGAAAAACAGAGAAGTACAACTGTGTGAACTGATCGCAAAGTGAACGAAAAGCTGACCCCTAGGGAATGCCAGTATATTGACTGTTGCCTCTCTCCATCAGTGGACACCAACACAAAGCTTCAGTCAAACAGAGGATCACTTCAAGTGGTCTCACTATTTTACGTCTGTGGGAAGAATCTAAATATAGTTGCTCTACAAAGCCAATTAAAATGCCCATGGTGAAACAGAGAGATGTGTGTAGACTTTGAAATCGGGATTACGAATGTAAATCCCTGGATTAACACCAAGAAGCAAAAGCAGAGTCGAATTAATACAGGTCATCCAATGTTAACCATCTGTATTAATGAAATATTTTGCTCTATTTCTCAACACACATTATTTAATATATTTCTGTCTGTCTCCCTATCAATCCATTGTTATAGTAATCTTTACCAAGGGTAGGTATGGTTTGTAAAACAATACATGTTTACCACTTATCTAGTCAGTTGTCTAAACAGAATAGCATAAAAGGAACATGAATGTTGCAGACATCAGTGATAAGTATTTTCACAGAAGCTCACTAATAGGTGATGCGGCTAAAGGCACCTCTCACAGATCTCACCTCTCTCACCTCTCACAGAGAATTTAAAGGTCCCATGACATGCTGATTTTTTATGCTTTTATGTAGGTCTTAGTGGTCCCCTAATACTGTATCTGAAGTCTCTTTCCGAAATTCAGCCCTGGTGCAGAATTACAGCCACTTCGAGCCAGTCCCACAATGAGATATCCCCAGGACATGCCGTTTCTGTGGCTGTAGCTTTAAATGATAATGAGTAAGAGAGAGGCGGGGTGAGGAGGAGAGAGGCGGGGCAAGGTGGAGGGTGATGGAGGGGCCAGCTAGCTGGTAAAAGACAGTTGTATTTGTCTGTAGTGAGATTTGGGACATTTCCTGGATAGCCAAGCAGTTGAGATCAGTGCCTATAGCCCCGTTGCTGTTAGAATCCTCAAATTTTACCCGTTCTCATCTGATCACCCTGGTTTCACATGTGCTCACTCATAGTCATTTCAATGAGGGGAAAGGCAGATATCGTGTGCACACGCGCGCCTTACACTAACAGCAGCATGGTTGTCCAAATAACGAAGAAGTACCACACTCCAGTTAATGTGTGTATTCACATATCATTCACACACATACCTGATGCTATCTACCTTTACATTTGCGACAGTAGCCTGCTAACTGTGCTGTTAGCTGTTAGCTGCAGAGCTAATGTTACAGTCACATTCTAAGGGTAAAAAGCTTGGTAACCATATACAGCAAAGCAAAAAAATTATATAGCGTTATGTTGACTGACTTGTCTGAGGTTTGTAGCTGAGCCAAGAAGAGTTGGTACTGATCCAGACTTCATTTTCAGCCATTCAGCAATACCAGCTCTGTATTGTGTCAGCGCATTTCCAGAGAAAATAAAGTTAACCCACTGGTTCTTCAGAGGCTCAAATGAAGGAATTAAAAAAATAAATTTGTGCTCATTTGTACATCTATGCACCGAGCAACTGCAATGTTTCACTCGTTTGCAAGCCATGATGTCTCTACATGCAAAAGTGGTCTCTCAAACGATCACATTGACAGTCAGTGGAGCTAACGTTTTAGGGGGGGGGGCGAAAATCTCTGGGGGGCAAAGCGTGAGAAAGCGGCGGTAACCTTTCTCCTTTTGACGGAAAATTCCAGATCGGGCCATCTGAGCTGTCATTCTCTCAACGGTGGAGCAGGATGATCAAGGCACTCTTTACACCTATCGCCATTTCTAGCCACTGCAGGACCACAGGCAGGCTACGGGAACGCGTATTAATGTTAAAAAATCTCATAAAGTGAAATTTTCATGTCATGGGACCTTTAAACCTGCTCTGCCTATCCTCACTTCTGTGTACAGATTATATCGGTCTAATAGAAAAAATATTATTTATCATTATTTCGCTAGTATTAAATAATAGGTCATCTGTGCACACCAGCAAGCCTTTTAGAGCAAGACATAAACCAAGTCACCAGACTAGAAAACCTTTCCCCTGCTTCTGATAAGAGGTTATTCCTGAAATGGTTTTTAAACTATTGGAAGCAAGTAAGTACATCATCATGCATTTGCTGACTGATACTCCACTTTCCTGCCAGTACTGGTTGTACATAAATGTGACTATTTTGCATGTCATTCGAATACACCTTTCCTGTTGAAAACAAACAATTAACGATTAACAAGAAAGTTAATTTACACTTCACATAGAAAAATAGTTCCAATATAGCACTATGAATGCAACTAAATCAAATTTCTTGTGGCAAAAATCAAGATGCTACTCAAATTAAAACATAAACAAACAACAACTTTATTGGCTTGTAGCTCAAGAAAAGCGACGCTACATCTGTGTAACACACTTAAAGAGATTGCCATCAAACACAGAGGTCAAAAATCTTCCATAGGTGTTAATTTGGGGTGAAGTCTAACTATGAGGCCAGAGGCAATAGCATGCAATATCAGTAGTTCAAAGCAGATTTGAAACATCAAATGAAACCAAAAATCTAAGGTCTTTATAAACAGTATGACAAGTGCCAGAAAACTCCAAGTTTGGCTTGTTTAACAGTGTTTTATAGCAGGAAGCTGCCTTAACTGCAGTAATTAGAGTGGAACATCAGTGTGTCAGTTATAGCATCATGGAACCTATTTACACTGCAAGGTCAGAACTAACTGTGCTTTAATTTGTTCATAGTGTATAATAATAATGAATCATCACATAGTAATTACTAAATAATTTGCATGCAGTCTTTAATATAGGGCAGGGTCAGTCATACACGTTATTACTGTCCTCCCGACCCTAATTATCCTCTTTAATAGACTGATCTTTATACAGGTTCACCAAATTTTGCCATCAAAGACATTCAATTTGAAATCATGTTGTTTAAAAAAATAATTAATGTCACATGGTTCTCGTATTATTGAGATTCTATTGGATTGTAGTGATATGAACTGAAATTATAACTGAAACAAAGATCTGTTTACAATTATGCAGAAATTCTCAGAATGCTAAAGCATTGATGGTCACGTTGTAACACCACTGTAATTTTTTATTGCTTGGTCTTGGCATCGTAACTTCTATATTTACACACCGAGTTCAAATACTGCAATGTTATGCAATGTGAAACCATATGTGCCATTAGGGGCAATAGCTGCCTCATATCTGAGAGCTGTGCTTAAAATGACTAATTGAAACTAAGTGAAACGAGGTGGGCATATACAACAGACGTGTAGCAGGTGGGTGGCTTCCAAGTGTCTGTGTGCCTTTCCACTTTTAACAATAAATGATGGTTCTTAATTTAATTTGAATTTGAACTTTTAAATTAGGTAAACCGTCTTAGTGATATAGAAACCTTACATCAGGACAAGTTTTTATAAACTTTAAAGGGGACATATTATGCAAAACTCACTTTAGTTATAATAGATCTATGGGGTATGCAAAACATGTTCATGAAGTTCTTTGCACAAAATCACTCTCACATAAAGAGATATCGCCAGCTCTATTCTTGACAGTTTCAGTCCCTTTCAAAGTGAGCCATTTAAGGGCTCTGTCACTTTTATGCAAATCAGCTGTTGCTGGCCACGCCCCACCCATCCCATGCTTACGCTGAGCATTTACCACATGTGAAAATGGCAGAAAACAGAGGCGCTATCCAGCCCTATGTGTTCGAACCCTGACTCGGACCCAGAGCAAGATGAACAAAACACTTCATGAGTGACTTGCCTTTGCCTGTAGCCATAGCGCTCAGCATCTTATGTGTGCTTGTAAAACCAGCAGACAAAAATGGTGGATCTTCAACTAATCTAGTGGGTAGGGCTCGACAGATGAGGGGTGGTTCTATGCAAATTTCCCCATTATAACGTCACAATGGGGAGCCGTCCATACGGCTCGTAGAATCATATGATTCCTGACACCAAAATCTTTCAGTTGATTCACAGAAAACGGATGGAATTTTTTTTTTCGCACTTGGAGTGTCACAAATCTCCTTCACAAGAAAAGGTCTTGTGTTGCATGTGTTTGGGGGAACCTTTCTGGCACCTCTATTTTATTATTTTTTTAGCTACTTCATTTTTAAGTGTGCCAGTTTTTGTATATGCAAATAATATCAGTTCAGCTTCAGGACAATTACATGTCTAGCTTCTGAGATTTTATTGCGTGGCGTCAAACTCGCAGGCCTGGACTATTTGGAGCCATGCTGTCTCTGTCTTTACATGCTACCAACAACAGCTCTCAGAGATGAGTGATTCTCTGCTGCAAGACCTAAAGTTACATATTTACTCTATGATTCATGGATGATGACTGACCTCATTATGGGTTATGACAGATTCAAAGCAAATATAGCTGTTTGTTTATGAGGCTCATCTGTCATGGGCTTATGAGGGCATACACAATAGCATTCATCTTCCCCACTGCCTTGCATGTCAGGAATGGCTCCATAGGGCCATAAGACTAAACTTTTGACATCAGACTGTTCCTGGTTCATGAGGCCAGTAATCCACTGAGGGGATTGAGCTTATATATTATTTACCCTTTTCTGCAGAAGAAGTCTACTCCTGTGCGCTTATAATGGTTCCAGCTTTCGTTTTTGCTGGATTCAGGGATTGCTGAGAGTTGTGTGCACTTGAAAAACTAGTTGATCAAACATATAATATATATAATAATTGAAAAGATCCAAAAATGAAACATTATAATTACTTTCATGTTCTGTACATGAATCATTTACATTGTTTAAGTCCATTCATTTGTTTATTTATTTTTGCTTGAGAAAGCTGTTCTAGTTTTTACTAAGAGACAGCATATGTGCTAAGTGAAGTATTGGAAGAACATGGAGATTATGAAGCAAAGTCTAGACAATGTAAAAAAGCCGGAACAGCGTTGACGTAACTGTAAGCAAAGGCTCAGCATCAACAGTATTTTTGGGCCATATTGTTGTTTTATCATTATAGATGCCCATGCTTTGAAATCAATTTAATCTTACTACTGGAAGTAAAATAAAGGTGTACAACCATGACAAAATTGCAGCAAGATTAGCTATGGGTTGCACAAACAAAAGCTGAGTGGAAAGCACAGTTCCCTTCAAGATCAAGATTCATACAATATGTGAATGCCCACTGTGAACAAAAACCTTTCCTCTAGGCACATATGCTTGCTGTCCAGAATGAAAATACACAATCAAAAATCAGAGATACTTGAAATGAAGACCAGCTGTGAAGTTTAGTCTTTATTTACTACAGGTTTGTTCAAACAAATAGCATTAAGCTGTTTTGACCACAAGGTCACCATGAGAATTTGGACACACACATGGACACACATAAGCGCGCGCACACACACACACACATAAGGGAGTGGGAGAGTGATCCTGAAAATAACAGAACACCTACAGGAATGTTGATTTGACATCTAAATAACCATAAAAAACAATATACAAACATTTTCCATAGGACTTTGACAGACCTGCACTTCTCACTGTTGCTAAACTGATTTTAGCATCCTGAAATTGTTGGCTGTCTAGCATGTGATCATTTGGATCCATGAAATACAAGAATTTAGTTTAATTGGGTACTGCAGCTGTATGCTTTATTTAAACGAGGGGTTTAGTGCACAAAACAGTAAGCAAAATGTGTCTTTCTCACTTAACACAACTGGAAACAACATACAATTTCTACTAGACAGATACCATCATGGTAACAGGTAGCCTGATAAGCTAATAATAACATACAGCAAAATGTTATCTACATTGTAAACCAGTGATGGATGGTCATAATATTGGATAGGAGGGCTTAAAAATTACAGCAGTAGCTCATACACCATAGCACCATATTTGAAAGTCCCTTCAAATCATCAGAAGAGCCTGAAAAGCAATAACACACAATTTCTTTCACATTTTTGCAATGTTAAAGCGAAACCCACCAGCATCAAGAACGGAGCCCACTATAGCTGCCATAATATATGCGGATGCAGCAGCATCTCAAACCTTGTTAATGCATCCATAAAAGGTATATATTTATATATTTTAAATCCTATAAATATATTTCGTTTTCATTACATTACAATCAAGGAGAACTGTCCAATTAGTAGAGATAGCCTGATTAACAGTTATGATTAACAGAACACAATGCTTTTTCCAAATAACACTGCTTCCATCTGTCCAGCAGATACAGTCCCCTAAATACTGAGACAGGGGGCTGTAGCAGACTTAAATAATGAAAAGTAATGACCAAAAATGACATCTTTAGTGTTAAAACACACATGTTTAACATTTTACTTGAAATAACTAATTTTGAAATGATTGGTAAGGGCTTTGTCAAGCTCAAGAATATTAACAGATTTCAGAATCGCACAAAGACATGCGTTACTTTCCACCTCTCAGATTGGATATAGCCTGTGCCCTTTCTCCAACTCCCATTTCATACCTTCCAGCTGGGCACTCCGGTGTAATATTGACGGCCTGGTACCAGTAGAGCATGCTGGGCCTAAATGGATCAATATAATAAAGTATTCATTTTCTTTTGATTATTTTTGAAAACTTTGTGGGGAAATCTGTTATATAATTCAAAAATCATAATGTTTAGAATTTGGTCATTCACCTCCTGTTTGACATTTGACACAAGAGACTTCTGTACAAATGAGAAAGCAATTAATGGTGGAAAGCAGTTATTAAAATGTCAATGAAATATTGCTAAATTCATGCCATTATAATGGTAAGAAAGACCAGCTAATTACTCATTATACACTAGCCTACATCCACCCCGAATCAGGCCTTGTTATGTAGTAGGCAAGATGAGGTTATTAGCATCCCAGAGTTATTCTGGGATTGATTGAGGTTCAGGCTAACATTCACCAGGGTATAAAGAAACTCGTCAGTTGTACTGGCAGTGTGGGAAATGCTCACTGAGCGATTCATTGTCTAATGTTCAGACATTTCCAGTCTGCATGTTAAAATAAGCCTCAACTGACCGTGGATCAAAGGTCAGATTTCAGTGCCCAGATGGGGAAAAAAAAATAATGTGTTTATCAGCGGTCAGGCACTTTTTCTTAACACTGCTAAAGCACAGTTCAGTTCTAGTCAAGTGTATGTGATTCATAGCAAAACATGCAGGGTTTAGACTTTCCGTTAGTTTATGGCTCTGTTTGTGTGCATCTGTAACTTCACCATTTCTGAATACGCTTACACCTAGAGCAAGTTTTCCTGCCTCTTACAATTCATGAGATGGTGCCCCATACATAATTCATGGCATGTCATTACAAGTGGGAGGAATTTATATCGACTGCCTGTTACAGAGCCAGTGCTTCTTATACAACTACTCCAGCCAGTTCTGAGCTTGTGTCAGTTATTGTGTCAAGTCCTGTGAGACTATTCGGTTGTTTACTCACTCATAATTTAGCCTCATTAATAGATGGTAATATTACACGCTCATTCTGTGTCACTTGATTTAAGAGCTACTTTGATAAGCGCAGCTCGATATAACCAATTCTAACCAACAGCTTTATCCTGAACTTTGCTTGTTAACCTTTATGGGTCATTCATTAAATGCATTCATGAATAATAATATCGGCATTGCAAAAGACAGCAAAATCCGTCTTGAGAGTCCTGTTGTTAGGTCATGCATTGGAGACACATCCTAAAGATGAAGAGGCAAGGAAAGGAAAGAAATAGTGGATAATTTAGAGAAAGATGGAAGGAAGAACAAAAAAAAAAAATTGAGAGAGGAAGGGGTTGGTAGCGGCTCTGAGCCAGTGACGTGGGTTTCTATCTCCAATGCTCTGGTCAGGTCGTCACAGGGGACAAGAACACCACAGTGTGCAGTGGATATATATTGTTCCTACAAAGAGTGTGCCTGGCATCTTGCATTATTCAGGTTTTCTGTCTGGGGTCAGTATAGCAGAAGAGGATGTAGTCTATTTTTTAAATCCTAATTGTTGGCTTTCTTCTCCTGATCCTTGCCTGGGAACCCAATGTACCAACTCTGAGCAGAGCACCTTGATTTGTAATTTCAGTTACAGAACATCTTTTCCTTCGCATTTTGTATATTTGGATGATCGAGCATATCTGTCCCTTACCTGTTACTGGGTCTAAATGATATCCCCTTGACATTTCATCAAAAAATGTTATTTGTACCGGAGATGATCGCAGTGAATTATCATGCATGATAAGTTTTACAGCACATATAATTTGACTTTAAAATGTTAAAAGCAGTTTAAAATATCTCTGCTGGAAGAAGATTAATTACTGAGCGTGTTGTGGTTCCAGGCTTCTTTACTATAAAGGACAAAGGGGATAGACCTAAGACAAATCCGTTCATTAATCAAACAGGATTTTCCAGTTGCCTAGACTTAACTGCACACTTATGTTGCATGATGTAACTTTAATAGTGTGTATACGCAAAGTGTAGATATTTCTCCTGAGCTTGCTTTGTCTATACTGGTCTCCAGTGAGATTAAGATTAGAATTAAAAATGTTGCTGTTTGTTTTGAAAGCTTTGCATGGTGTCACTCCACAATATATTGACACCCTCCTTCATCTCTACTCTGCAGCACGATCTCTTAGGGCCTCCAGCAAACTGCTCCTTGTAGCCCCAAGACCATGAATGAAGTTTTGGGGTGACAAGGCTTTTTCCATTGTAGCTACTAGGCTTAGGAATGGGCTGCCACTTGATATTAGGTCTTCTCCCTCCATCTGCATTTTTTATCTTTTTAATCATATTTAATCTTAATCTCATCATATCTAATCTATTTAAACATATTTGTTTTTGATGCCTTCTAGTCTTGGTAACTGATTGTGGTGTATGGTGTTTGAAGCCATGGAAACCTTTTATTTGTTTTGTTTTATTTGCTTGGTTTTTATTTTTAACAACAGAGACTTTGATGGCATGGCATTCAGATACATAGACTTTAATATGGTGTTGCTCCCACTTTGCAGCTGCTATAATGTTTCTGCCCCCCATGCTCTGGACTCTGAGGGTAACTTGTTTTTCTATAACAAACTAGGTAAAATGTTAATCCCCTGCAGTGGCAAATAGCTTTGTTTATATATTTGATTTCATTACGTTCATGTTTAAGTTGAGAGTTATGAGAAATATTTGAACTGAAGCTGTGTAACTGCTGTTAAAAAGCTCCTTATTTGTTTAAAGTGTTTGCAAATCAAATGTTATTGCACTTTTGTTCATATAGCAGTACTTTAAAAATAAAAGTGCGCAATATGCTACTTTTAAATTAATTATTCATCACGATTGATCACAGAAAACCATGTGAATAATCATTGTCCAGCATTAAAAATTACTGGAACTTTTATGTCAAGATAAATCCTGCTCTAAACAGCATCTTCTGTGTGATACCGTGAAATACATAAAAAGAGTTTTCCTCCTCCGTGATTGGACAAGCCACGTGTAAACCTTACTAGCTTTTTGTAAAATGCCAAACACAGATGCTAGTCAAATTAACAAAACACATTATGGTACGGATAGATGGGACACAAAAACTTAAGCAACAAATTAGTGATTCAGATAAACAGTATGTTTTTTAGGGTTATTTTCAAGACCAGTTATGAAAGTTTTATACTGACTGTTTGGTGTATTTTGACTGTCTGAATAAAGACTGTTATGGATAAAGTAAGTTTGCTGGATACTGTGCCTTACATCTATAATGAGCCGTGTTTCAGATGTGTTGAGCTGGGAGTTGGTATCAAGGCACCAAGAGGCTGCTTGAGCTGCCTTCTCACGATATCAGGCTTCGTTGTTATGGGTTATAAGTCCAATTATGGTTGTGTCATCTGCATACTGAAGAATGGTGACTAAGTGGGAAGTCAAGTGGTTTGTATAGAGGGAGAAGAGCCAGAATGAAAAACACAATCCTGTTGAGTTTTCCACAGGGAGCTCTGAATCCAGGAACATATGCAGAAGTCAGTGTCCAACAGCTGAGCAAAGAGATTGAGTGGGTTTAAATGTAAAGTGACCATTTGTCATACGTGAACACACCACAGCACACAGTGTGAACAGCACAAAATCCTTTTCTGCATTTAACCCATTCACCAAGTGAAGCAGCAGGCAGCCAGGAACACAGCACCCGGGGAGCAGTGTGTGGGGAGAGGACTTAACTTGAAGGTACCACCCTGGTCCCACTAGCAGTCTTGGGATTTGAACCCACAACTTTCTGAACTCAGGGGCAACGCCCTAACCACAAGGCCACAGCTGGATTTCAATATTGTATTGAAGATTTCAATATTGTATTGAAATGTAAGCTGGTTCGAAGTAAGGGGCCCAAACCCTGAAAAACAGGTGTGTCCCTAACTTTTGCCCATGACGATAGTTTGGGGAGGGAAATGCGGAAGGGAGCAGAGACTGGAGATGTGATTGGAGACTGATTAAACCTCCCATTGAACTCATTTATTTGATCTGGGAGGCAAGAATTGATGCCCGGTGTTGAGGAGGGAACTTTTTTGTAATTGGCCATTTAATTTTTTCCAGGTTGTTCTTTTGCCATTAGATGCAGCCTGTTGTTCAAACTTCATGGCAAAGTTTGATTTTCCTGTTTGCAGATCTAAGCTCATTTTTTCATTTTTAGCAATAGCGCTCTGCTGGTGAAAAACAATGAGTTCTTTTACTTGCATAGAAGTCGAATGTCTTTGGTGAACCAGGATTTATTGTTGTTATAGGGTTTCACTGCTTCAGTGGGATGCACAGTTGTAAAAATTGATACATGATGTGACGGTATCAGAGAGTTAATCTAAACTTCCAGCAACTGCACCAAATGTGTCACAATCACTGCACTCAAAACAGCCTCTCTGACTTTAAAGGGCTTCTGTAGTCAAGGATATAGATGTTGAATTCGTGAATTATTTGGTGGAAACTTTATTGGCTGAGATTCATGTACCAAAAACAATTGCAATCAATTTTTTTTACATGACCAGTGCCAACCTCTCTTTATTCCTTAGAATTAAGCTCGCTGTTTTTTTCTGTACCTGCTTGATTTGTACATATGATCTCTCTTTTAATTGGCTCTACTGTGCTTCAATAAAAAGCTTTCCAGTTTGAAACTCTTCTGATAGCTTCATTGTAAATGAGCAGAGCTAACCAGCTAAGTTCAAATGGGTGGTGTTGTATGCAGCTTAATTTTTATATATGACCTTGGAAGTTAATCCTTTGATACACTGCACACTTCACTAAACTCTCATTTTAAAAGTGAGAAACTTTTTTATTTTTCCATGATATAGGGCCTTTAGGGTTAGGGCTAGGGGATTTGACTGTCCCTCACTCCATTTCTGTGTTTTACTTGTTTTAGAGAAACAGACACTGATTACCTCGTAAGAAAAGACAAGAATCTATAAGATGGTTCTCTATATGTTTTAAATGCTACAATTCTTATTGTTGGACCAAAGTTTAGGGGAACAGGCAGGAACCTATATCATCAAACCTTAGTAACAATTTACCACATACTCTTCCTGATTTATCAAATCACTCAGGTGCATTGCACACTTTAGGCAATCAGTGATTTACACACAGACAGTAGCTGTGTCAGTTGAGTGATGGTGTTCGTCTCTAAGCAGCCATGCATTTAATGGAACACTTTCTCCTAAAGGCCAGGGCTCAGCTCTCTGCACTCATTTGTTTCTGCCCTCTGAGCCCAATAAAAGCCTCCCGTCTACTCCATTACAACTTCCTTGTCTACTGCAAATATCAAGCATTCAGCCTAATTGCCTTGATTATATCTTACAAGCAGTAGCCGAACACCCACCAAACATGCACTCATCAAAGTGAGAACCAGGTAAGACAGTTAAGAACCAGACTCACCTGTCAGTAAGTGATCTGGTAACAACTAGCTGCAGTAAACTCAAAATGACTGAATTAATATTATTAGACCATACAGTTTTCCCCTATTCCAAATATGCAAAGAAATGTTGTAGCACTGAATAACACACCTCCTGTAACTCATCGATTAGTAGTCATGATTACTTGACAAGTGGAATCAAGGGTCTCAAAGTCTCTTTTTTCTCAGCAGTAATATTTGAGCTGCTGCAAAAAGTCAAAAATAAATGTATTTAACCTGTGTATATGTACAATTTTACATGACTATATACATCAGTCGTCCATGACATTAAAACTACCTGCCTGATGTTATGTAGGTCCCTGCATAACCTCTGAAGATGTCTTGGTATCTGGCATCAAGACGTTATGAGCAGATCCTTTAAGTCCTGTAGATTGCAGGGTAGATTGTTCAGCGCATCCCGCAGATGCTGGATTGGACTGATATTTGAGGAATTTTTAAGGCCAAGTTTTCAACTCTTTGTCACATTTTCCTCAAACCGTCTCTCAGCAGTAGTTGCTGTATGGCACATTCTCCTGCTGAATTAAGAGGTGTGCTCGATCTGCAAATATGTTCAGATACAAGTAACATCCTCATGAATCTAAGGACACTGTGTTTTACAACAGAACACTGCCCAGAACATCATGCTGCCTCCATCAGGTTGCCTTCTTTCCATAGTGCATCCTGGTGACAGTGACGCAAGCTCACCCACCCGTCCACATGAAATAAAAGAAAATGTGATTCATCAGACCAGGCTGTCTTCTTCCATTGTTCCATGATCCAGTTCTGATACTCCATTGTAACCTCTGATGCTCACATGCCCAGTGTAGATGCTTTTGGTGGTGAACCTGGCATGGGTACTCTGACCAGTCTGCGACTATGCAGCCCTGTATGCAGCTACCGTTGTACATTTTGTATTGTACTGGAGCACTTTTTTCAGTAATTTGTGCTACAGTGGCTTGTCCATGGGATCAGACTTTGTCAAAGTCATTTATATCCTTAACTGCACATACCAATAACTACATACATGTGCAATATGTCCTATACCACAATACAATAACATGTTTAGCTGTTTTAGGTGCAGAGCTTTCCTCCAAAATACCTACCTCACATTTTGCCTCCTTACATCTTGACAAAAATAAATGGGTATGTTGCTCTTAGTCACAGTGGAGGTCTTAATTGCACCACCAGAGGCATTTCTTCATCAAAGTGAATAAACAGTTCCAGTAATCATCAGATTGGTCTTTTGGTAGTTTGGAAGCTTTCAATCTGCCTGAATTCTGCAATGGCCAGTCTAACTTCTCTAAAAATGACTGAGCATAATGAGTCATATTGTCGGAATGCTCCAATTTCCCACAGGCCGGGAGAGAGGAATCCGTCATAGTTACAGAGCCACGGAATAACCAGACGTGCTCACAGACAATCAATCATCCCTCTTCCTCTCAACTGCCCCCCTCTCTCTCTTTCTCTCTCCCTCCTGGTGTCAATTAGTGAGACATTTTCAAGCTCTCTAGGTACCAGGCTCAATTAGCCTAATTGAAGTCAAAGTGGAAAATAAACACTGCAGTTGAGAAACTCTCTTGCAGGAGGATTTGCCAGCTGTGTTTTTTTTTTTGTTTGCTTTGAACTTGGAGGACACACACCTCTCTTTTAAGACAGGTTTCCTGTGGAGGGACATAAATCTAATGTTTTATATACATATAGTGCAGTCTTTGTCTTATTGACTGATGTACTATAGCTGCAGCAACCATTATACACTCTGTTAGTGTAAACCATCCTCTCATTATCTCATGCAGGGTTTGAGGTTTGTTTTTTTTTTTTTACATAATTTATAAATCTCAGCAGTTGTGTCAAATTTTCATGGTGAATGGATCAAAAGAAATTTTCCAAAATGACTTTTAAAAACATGTGGCTACATTGGTTGGATTTGTTTTTTCTTTCTCTTGAAGAGTTACTTTTTGGTTTTGCGCAAAAAAAGTCATTCCACCAGGTTAAACTACCCCATTAAAACTAGGTTTGATATTGACTTGCTCAGCTTTATATATAATGTAACAGTAGAGAAAAGTGAACATTTATTGATTTTATCAGCAGCGCATGAGCTGGAGATACAATTCTCAAAGCACTTAACCAAAGAAAAGACAGAATGTCTTATATGGTAAGTGGCGGAGCTGGTAGTGCTCTTGCCTCACACCTAGAAGGTCCTGGGTTTGATTCCCAGCTAGGTGACAAAGGGTCTTTTTTTTGTGTGGAGTTTGCATGGGTGTCTATAGGGGTTTCCTCTGGCAGGTAAATTGGAGATTAATTCAAATTGCCCCAGGTGTGTGTGTGTGTGTGTGTGTGTGTGTGTGTGTGTGTGTGTGTGTGTGTGTGTGTGTGTGTGTCAGGCCTGTGATGGGATGGTGATGTGTCCAGGGTGTTTCCCTGCCATTTGCCCTCTGACTGCTTTGATAGGCTCCCGCGACCCTGGTTAAGGATGAACGGTTCAGATAATGGAGGGATTATATCTGTTGTGCTATAAACTCAGTTTCAGTGTTTATAACAGGTTTTACATAAGTGTACAGTTTACAACTTTCTCTACCTGTTCCCAGTACAGGCTTCCCCAGGTTTCACATTTAATACTTGAACATTTTTAGAACTGTCTGAAATTGTTGGGAATTTTTAGAAAATTTCATGTCATTCTTTTGGAACCTTTGGCTGAATAACCATGGAACTGTGGATACCCATTTACTGTTACTTAAAGACTGTTAATCAACCAGTAATCTAACTGAATAATCTACTGATGAATTAATTTGTTTGTTAACTAGTAAAATTACTCAACCAACTCTCTAGTCGATTAGATGCTTTGATTCTGATTTTAATATGAGGATCTCAGTAACAGACCCTGCAAATGGAGAATCTGACAGTATTCATTCCCAGTTAGAGGTAGAGGTAGACCATTTGCAACCTGCACATATAGAGCCTGAATTGATGTTCGAGTTTCTGTGATCTAATGTTACACAGGAGAAAACACAGCAAGTGGTGTAAAATAACTGTTGGTTCCAAATAAACATTTAGGTGTCACTCGTTTTACGTAATGGAGAGTAAAGTAGACTTTGAAAGTGACACTTTCTTCTGACAGAGAATCATTTTCATTTTATTGTTTTTCTTTCAAGTGTTCAGGGGTGATGGCCCAAATGTTTATGCATGAAAAAAGCTTATCACTGAGAATATGAGTAACTCTCAAAGAGCTAAAGTGGAAAATAGATACAGACAATACATACATACACACACACACACACCTGAATACATGGAGAGAATGACTGAGAAAGTGAGAGAGAGACAGAGAGAGAGAGAGAGAGAGAGAGAGAGAGAGAGAGAGAAGAGAGAGAGAGAGAGAGACAGAGAGAGGGAGAGAAAAGAGAGAGAGAGACAGATAGAGAGCGAGAGAGACAGAGAGAAAGAGAGAGAGAATGAAAAGAGAAAGAGAGAGAGAGGGAGAGACAAGAGAGAGACAGACAGACAGACAGATAGAGAGCGAGACGCAACAAGTAGCCATCATGGTGAAGATGAAGGGGCTCCATGAAGTTCTCAGGGACAAAATTATGGGAACAGTATGGGGACTGCACTACAATCATCTCTGTTCCTAAACTCCTCTTCTAAAAAGGAAACTAAGCGATGTACTGAAGCAGTAGTTCAACTTGTTTTGACAAAGAAGGAGTGCAGGTATGATCCCAAGAGCACCCACAGTGAAGTATGCAGGTGGGACCACCTTGAAATGGGGCTGACTCTCTGCTGCCCCAAAAAATGGACATTTCATCAACTCAGTGATGCCTAACGTACAGCCAATAAAACTTAGAGACTGGTTTCTAAAAACATTGTATGTGATCTTTACAATATATGTGATCTCTAAATCCATTTCAATTTCTTTCATACCAGTATGCTTATAACTTTATATTTTTTTGCTTATATTTTAAGTACAAAGTCACAAGATATTATATATTTAAATCAGAAGTTGATATATGCATTAATTATATTTAAGTATATTCAATTTCAATAACTAAACAGCTTGTGGAGTTCCCTCACTGTATACTATCCTAATCGCAATCAGTCTGATCAGTTTGTAGACTCACCTTAGGTGTGATAAATGTCCAAGAATACTGTTTCCTCATTTATTACAACAGTATAATTTATGCAAATAGCATAAACACATGATGTGATACAACCCAAAAAAAGGAAACTAGCTCAGAAATGCTAGAAACATGGGCCTTATGTCAGATGGACATGAAAATGAATATGAAGTCATCAATGAAGATTTGTGTCTACTTTATTTATTTACTACCTTAAGTAAATACACTTTTTCACTCTAACATACTGCAGTTTTCCTCTCACTGCAGCATATCAATTATGATACACTATTTGGACAAAAGTATTGGGACGCCTGACCATTACATCAACAGGGACTTTAATGACATTGCATTTGAATACATAGACTTTAATATAGAGTTTGTCCCCCCTTCACAACTATAACAGTTTCCACTCTTCTTGGAAGGCTTCCCACAAGATTTTGAAACATGCGCATTTATACTGTAGAGCATTTATTAGGTCAGGCACTGATGTTGGACGAGAAGGTCTGGCTCGCAATCTCGGTTCCACTTCATCCCAAAAGTGTTGGATGGGGTTGAGGTCAGGGCTCTCTGTGGCCCAGTCAAGTTCTTACGCACCGCACTCATTCAACCATGTCTAAGTGGACCTTGCTTTGTGCACTGGGGAACATTCATGCTGGTATAGAAAAGGTTTTTCCCCAAACTGTGTCCAAAAAGTTGGAAGCATGGAGTTTCCCAATTGTCTTGTTATGCTGAAGAATTGAGATGGCTCCTTATTTCCAGTGTAGGGCATAGCCTAAACCCTGAAAGAACAGGGGTGTCCCATACGTTCATCCATATATGTTTTTGTTGTTTTTTAAGAGAGGATAATAGATCCTGTTTAACAGATGGTAAGTATGTGAAGTATGTGAAACTCATAAATTAAATTAATCATCAAATTTGTGCTTTCTGATAGCATTTCAGTTCCCATATGTGCTGATGCAAATGCACTGTGCCTGTTCTATGGTTGTTGATTATATTAGTATATTGACAATTAGTATATTGACAATAAATACTTTTGTCCATTTAGTGTAGTTTGTACCCTTTAGTTTGCCTTCCCTGGATAAACTAAATCGAGGGGTCTGTTTGACTCACCTTGTCCTTAAACTCAGCTCTGTCTACATCTAGTGGAGACTCTGAGCTGTGGGCTGTGTTTCTCCTCCAGGCCGGAAGGTGTCAGACTGTTGGGGACTCGGTTCTGTTTTCACCGCAGAAGCCTGAACGAAGCGAAAGCTAGTAACAGCGGCTAAACATTAATGACTCCTTCCCTTGGTTACATCTATATAAACACTCAAAGAAAGAAAACCACCGAGCCCAGTCCTGTCTCTGCAGTAAATACACCCACAAACCTCCTCGTCCTCTTCAAGAAATGGCCGAGAGCAACTCTGGTAAGTTGCGTTTTAATCATTAGCCTCCGGAATTGCAACTAGCTACCCTGCTAAATCCTTAACTGCCAGTGTTAGAGATGTAAATACAATTGAAGTTTGACTCTGCAGTGGCTTCCAAACTTCAATCAACTTCTTGTGTTTCATCAACATTGTGTTTATCCCTAAGGATTTGCAAATAAACAGTTCTCCAGGACATAGCTATCTATGCTAAGCTAATTTAGCACACCAAAATCAGAGGAGGTTACTCTCATTCAACTGATTTGTGCAAATCCTTAATGAATAGATGGAATATAGATTATAGCTTTTGATGGGGCATAGCAAAAGAGTGGTTTACAATAGTGGCACTAACAGTGAATTAAGCTAGAGTGTTGAACACACGTAAAATAACAATACATTTCAGATAGAGCCTCATTTTGCCATTTCTTCTGGCAAGTGATAGCAACTTTGTTGCTGTGGCAATATGTTAACACATTATGATCCATAGGAGCGTATGAATGTAATCTTATGCGTTGCTGGTAACTGCAGCGTTATCGTGAAGTTAGTTGTTTTGGCTGCTAATTTTAACAGGATTGGACTGAGTCTGTGCAAAAATGCATTTGATTGAATTGGATTGGTTAGTGTTAGATTGGAGGGTATTTGGGAGGTTCACAGCAGAGGAACCAGTAACTGTAACTCAGTGTGTAGTTTAGCACGCTAACTAACTGGCCGGTTCTAAGATGAAGGAATACTTCACCTCATTTGCACGGTTTCCTTCCTTCTGCAGCTGGTGGCCTAGTGGTTAGGGAGTTGCCACTGCAATCAGAAGGGTTCAAATCCCAGGACTGCTAGTGGCACCGCTGAGGTACCCTTGAGCAAGGTATGCTGCTCCCCAGCCGCCTCCCATCGTTGGCTGCCCACTGCTTTATTTGGTGGATGGGTTAAATAAAGAGAGAATTTCACACTGCTGTGCTGTGTTCATGCGTGACTATAAGGGACCACTTTACTTTACCTTAAGTAAGGGAAACCGGTAAGGACATTTTGGTTTCTGACATTTGTTTTAGTTTTGAAGATAAGAAATAAGATAACCCTTTATTAGTCCCTTGGGTAGGAAATTTGCATTGTTCCCACAGCAAAGTGGACAGTACAAAAGGAGAAAGTAGAAGGAGCATGAGTGTGTTTATGTCATACATGAATAAACCACCGCACAGGACGCCACTGGCAGTCCTGGGATTCAAACCCACAACCTTCCAACTGCAGGGGCAGATCCCTAACCACCAGGCCACCAGCTGCCCCATAACCAATAGAATAAAAGAATTAACCGGACAGCACAAGTATACTGAGAAGTCTGTGTCAACAAAAAAGATCCATCGTCTGTCAGCTAGAGTAGCTCAAAACTACAAGAACTACAGACGGAAAGTTTGGATAACGACAAATTGTGGAGTTTTTGATAAACCAGTGTTGTTTGAGTTGCGATTTTAGCCACTTCATTCTAAAATATCTTCACAACACTGCATGTGTCAGGTCAGACAGTGCACTTAACTTCTCATGATGTTTTTTTCTTTTTCAAGACCCAGTCACTGACATGAAACATGACAGCGCTGCTTCCCCTGGGGTTTCTGATCAAGAGAAGGAGATGGCCACGAATGCTTTTGAAGCATTTACGGTATTATACTTTCATACATCTTTCATGTGTTTTTTTGTTTGTGCCTAACTGACTTGCTATTAAATATCTCCTGTAGCCTGGAAATTAGACTGTCTGTCACCACTTCACTGCCTTGCTTTTCCTCTAGGCTGGCAACTACGATGAGTCGCTGAAAAAACTCGAAAGTCTTCAAGAATTGAACAAGGAGGACTATAAAATTGCCATGAACAAAGCTGTTGCTGAGTTTTACAAAAGCGGGCAGTCAACCACAAGCACCTTGAAGCAAACATTAGTGACAATTAAAAATCAGGTAAGGAAATGCTGCCCTAGATTGTCAGGAGCCTGGTTTGCCCAATCCCGAGTGTGTTTTCTGGCAATGTTAATTTTTCTTTGTTGTAGGTCCATACTGCAGTGGAGGACATTGATGGTTTGGATGATGTAGAAAACAGCATTCTCTATTACAATCAAGCCATCATTCACTACCATATGCGGCAGTACTCGGAAGCCATATCTATTGGGGAAAAGTTGTATCAGTTTCTGGAACCTTTCGGTATGTTTCTGAATTTCGATTACAATTTTTTTAAAGAAAAATACTAAGAGCTTTTTGTAGATATAATTTTAGCATGAATTATTGTCTTGTCTGTTTGGGGGAAATGCACAGTCATGTGGATTGTTTGAAAACATTGTCAAATATTGGATTTTCCAAATTGTGAAGTCATAGCACTTTAGTTTGCTTGAAATATCAGTGCTCCCACTATGCTGCCTCCTGGCGTAGTGCGGTGAGGTGGCATGGCTTGATGGCGTTCTCTGTCCTAGAAGAGAAGTTTGCTCAGGCGGTTTGTTTCCTGCTGGTGGATCTGTACCTGCTCACCTTTCAGCCAGAGAAAGCACTGCATCTCCTCGCTGTGCTGGAGAAGCTCTCGGTACAAGGCAACAGCAAGAATGGCAAAGGAGAGGTAATAAAAATGGAGTTACAAACATTTGTTTTAAAGCTGCTCATACAAATAGACACAAAGGCAATATTTGTTACTGTGGTACATTTTGTCACATTACGTTACTATATGTTTTTCTGAAAATATCCTAGTTTTCATCACAACACTGACCCACTGTCTGGTTTAGAGCTTAATTAGTCCTGTTTTGCATTTTGAAGACAATTTTTGTCTCTTTACAGTCAATTTCAACTTATGAGAACTAGAGAAATAACATTGTGATAAATATTGTGATAAACACCCAGTTCACCTCAGTAAGAGCTTATTAATTAGCTGATCAGTTGGATCAGATGTGTTATGTGAGCAGTGAAAATACTGAAATGTGCAAGGCAGGGGGGTACCCGAGGACCAGGGATGTGAACCACTGTAAAAGTGTTATTTTGCCATATCGCTTACTTTTACTAATACTAGTATTCATTTTTTGCTCTATTGCTTTTCCTCTTAAATAACCTTCAGCCTTGTTCACACATTTCCTACCTTTAAATTGGCTAAACTGTGGTTGTAGTGTAAAAAAAACAAAAACAAACAAAAAAACCCTCAGAGACATTCTAATGGTAGTTAGTGATAATCATTATTTTTGGTTTGATATTGGATTTTCTTTTTTCTTTTTTTTTTTTTTTTTTTTTTTTCTTTTTTTTTTTAAATGTGATTTTTTTTATATCACTAATTACCTTTAAAACTATATGGCAGTGATCAAAGTCTGGTTTAAGATGAGGTCAATTTTGTTTTAAATTCTGCCCATGTCTTGTGCAGTTATAAACAAAATGCTTTATTTTAATCATACTTTTTTTTACCATAGGGTAACAACAGCACAGCCAGAGAATCAGTTGCTCAAAAAGCTGAGTTTGCTGCCATAATTGAGGCAGCCAAGTCTCGGATGCACCAGGTGAGTGCATGTAACTGGGAATTTTGAAGAGTGGATTTACCGAAGACCTGATTGTAATTATATTCAGTGGCAGATGTTTAGTGATTAAAACTGAAATCATTTTTGTTGTGCAAGAACTGTTTGTCCACTTCAGGCTGATTGATGTATTGATTGATATAAAGATGGCATCCCATTGCTGGGACAAGTTCAGTTCCCAGAGATGCCATGGTCTGTGGTCACAAGTCTATAAGCAGACAACTGGCCTCTGGCTATGAGAACAGCTTAGTTCCTTTTTTTAAATCTTTTAACCAATCATGGGAGCCATACCAGAGGTCTACCTTTGTTCTTGTTGTCTCTCTAAATATTTTACATTTCTTATGCAGTATAAAGTGCGGGCATATATTCAGATGAAGTCGCTCAAGGCCTGTAAAAGAGAGATAAAGTCTGTAATGAACACAGCTGGAAATGTAAGTAATCATTGTATGCATACATACGCAATAGAACAATACAGACACAATACCTACTTGTCGCACAAGAAAGTTCACAGATACTCATTGGATTGACTGTGTGTGTGTCATTCTTTCAGTCGGCGCCTTCCCTTTTCCTGAAGAGTAATTTTGAATATCTGCGGGGAAACTACCGTAAGGCAGTGAAACTCCTCAATAGCTCTAATATCGCTGAGCATCCTGGACCTCTTAAAACAGGTACACAGTGCACAAGCTTTTTCTGCAGTGAACTATCAGTGGGATTTGCTGGATGAATTATAACGGTTTCTCACTTAATAATAACACTGTAAACATCAGTGGATCCTATTATACATTGATAAGTTGCAACATTAAAACCACAGGTGAAGTGAATAACATTGGCAGTTTCTTTACACTGGCACCTTTCAAAGGGTGGGATCCATTAGACAGCAAGTGAAAAGTCAGTCATTGAAGTTGATTCGTTGGAAGCAGAAAAAATAAAACTTGTAAAGATCTGATGGGTCAAATTATAATGGCTAGACGACTAGATCAGAGCATCTCAAAGCAACAGGTATTATGGGGTTCCTGTATAATGTAGTCAGTACCTTTCAAAACTGTTCCAAGGGAAGAGAACTGGTGACAGGCTCATGGGTGCCCAAGGCTCATTGATGCATGTGGCGAACAAAGGATTGTCTGTGTGATTCCATCCCACAGAAGAGCTACTGAAGCACAAACTGCTGAAAATGTTCATGCTGGCTTTGAAAGAAAAGCACCAGAACACACATTGCATAGCAGCTTGCCATGACTGATTTGATAATGCCTTTCCTAAACCAAAAATCTTTAAGACTTTTCGCGATGTGGCAAACGCATTATTATGCTGAAACTTGACACTTCATTACCAAACCTATTTTCTTTCAGTGTAGACATGTGCATTGAGTGTTAAGGTAATGGTTGTTATCTCCCTTATCATTTTGAAGCTACCTAAGGGGCATGGCAGGGGTGCAGTTGAGGGGGGGCTTTGTAAAAGATTGCCTAGATTTGATTAGACAGATTAGTCTATGTATGTAATGCCACAGTGTAACATGACAACAATCGAAGACTTAAGTATGCGATCACATTTTTACACCTATTTTAAAAAATATGCATAAACATAATTGTGAACACAATCTAATGTAAATATACATACCATAACTGAAGTTATGCCAGTCATCTCAACTGTCAGTCAGTAAGGAGAACAAAATGTCAAAGCCAGACTTCGTTCATTCAGAACCTTGGAATGGGAGTTGTGGCAATGTCTAACTGTTCATGCATGTTTGGAGTGCAGTACTTTGCCTGGCAGTCCTTGACTTCAGAGATCTTGTGAGATCTGCATTGTGTGGCCCTTAGGGGAGAAGCATGGCTTTTCATGGTGAAGTCTCTCTATGAAATGGACAGCCGGACTCCATGGATCTATGGCTCCACTTGAACTTAAATCTGTCGCTACTGAAAAATGACATACTTCCCACAATTCTGCCTCCACTATTGCCTGACACTGAGTATAAAAAGCAGGAAGAGCCGTGTATGACAAATAGTTGCAGGATGGCATTGAGTAGGGCTTATTTAAGTTGTTGATCATTTACTTAAATCTCTCATTTTATACGGTGTTAATGGGGGCCCTGTCTTTTGCTAAGTGATAAGTGATCACCTCTATTATCTCCTTATGCCTGTGGGAGCTCGATGGGTAAGGTGTTGCATCGTGCAAATTTCCCGTTATTAAAGTCTGCACAGTTGGGCGACTGGGATTTTTAGTTTGTTTTCTTGATCTTTACTGCTTTGTCATATTGCACTTTGTGGTGATTACAGTAACGCCCCAGTGTTACGCGGATCAGGAGTCGTGGATTCATTTTTTTTTTTTTTTTTTTTTTTTTTTTTTTGGGAAACCAACTCCGTTTTACGCAGAAATCCCCACAATGACGCGGAAAGTGCAAATATCCTCCGCCTTTTTTTTGCTTCTTTGTGGCAATAAATATAATTTTTCTGGATGTTTTCACACAAGGGGACTCAGGGCAGAAAACTGTTCACCTCGCCGCTGTGTCCCAATACTTTTGTTCCACGACCTTCCGAGTTGCATAGCTTGGCGGGGAATTTAAATTAAGAGGCGAATACATTCACTTTACATTTTCTTTAAGGGTAATGCATTAAACTGAGTTTAAAATGACAGTGTTCTGGGAGCATATTTGGGGGCATATTTAGGGTTTACACTATAAAAATAGGTATTTTTAGGCTTTTTTTTTGTTTGTTTGTTTGTTTTAAACCAGAACACAACAACGCGGTTTTTCACTATACGCGGGTGCTCTTGAAACGTAACCCTGTTACTGTGTATAGATTTGTGGTGTTGCCATGCATTGCTACTACTGTGGCAAAGCACTGCTTGCAGTGTACCTGAGACTGACTTCCATTGTCTTGCCTGAATCAAAAATACTTCCAGACCACTGAATGGGAACCTTTTTTAGGTTTGATCGTGGTGGGGTCGCAATGCTGGTTCACACTATCAGCTGGGTTTTCTTATGGATTCATTTTGTTTTTTAATTTATTTCTCCTCACCATAAACTTTTCCCTATTCCTCACTTGCTTTATTGGAACCCATCTACTGGTTTTACTCCTCTACTGCCAGCTCTCTGCTACACTGCGTCAAGTGGTGTAATGCCGTGTTGTCTTTGCTTTCTCCCCCAACCAATGACAAGGCAGAATTGTGGGATGTTTGAGACTTTTTAAGGAAAAGAATGAGCACTTGTTTCAATGAAGCTGATGTAATAACCTGCAGAAAAATCAGTGTCCTTTATAACCAAGATTGTGTGGAGGTGTAAATTTGTTTCACGATTAATTGTGCAGCCTTATTTTCTATTTCAAACCGCTCTCTTTTTGAGGCTGTGTTCCTTTTCAGTTAGTCAGATGTAAGAGCTTGTTAACGTCTGCAAGCAGTGTCATAGCTGTAATTTGTATCTTTTCCACAAAGTAAAAAGGCTGTGTGAACCAAGTGTGGTAATTCCATAGTTTGCAAACAGTATTTGGCAAGTGGTAATAATGTCATTTTGGGTTTTTTTGTACTTTCTCAGTGAGACAAATTTTTTTGCGTTCAAATATCTGAGTAAATACCTAATCTCCTTTTGACAGGTGAATGTGTGCGCTGCATGTTCTGGAATAATTTGGGCTGTATCCATTTCGCCATGGGTAAACACAATCTGGGCATCTTTTACTTTAAGAAAGCCCTCCAAGAAAATGACCACACCTGTGCACAGCTAGGAGATGGCAAGAACGGCCAGGGTGAGTGGCCATGTGTTTATTCATTCAAGGAATCTTTTGCTGTGTAATGTAATCTAGGAGTCTGATTGGTTTGAATGATCCTTGATCGATGCAGCTTTGATTTGGTTATCCAGCTGAGAAACTCCTGTTTGTGAAAAACACAATTCAATGCAAAGTGACAGTGGTAAACTTCATGGTATATCGCTTTGGCCTCAGCTTAGTGGTTATACAATATATATGAATCAGAGTAGTCATTTGTCATATGTTGCATAACAGTAATTTTGACAAATAGTCTAATGTGTGCCATTTTTATTGTATTGTTTGTCACAGCTAAAAAGTTCACAGGTATCCCCATGTGTGCTCTCCTGGCGAATAAGCGCTATGAGCTGCTCTATAATTGTGGCATTCAGCTGCTGCACATCGGTCGGCCGCTGGCAGCCTTTGAGTGTCTGATGGAAGCGGTGCAGGTGTACCACTCAAACCCACGTCTCTGGCTACGTCTTGCTGAGTGCTGCATCGCTGCCAACAAAGGGGTAAGAGAAAATCATTACAAATTATTCACACCAGCTTGAAACTTTTGACTAAACGTTTATTTTCTGCTTTTATCAGAGTTCTGAGCAGGAAACCAAAGGCCTGCCCAGTAAAAAGGGGATAGTTCAATCCATTGTAGGGCAGGGCTATCATCGCAAGATCGTCTTAGCCTCACAGTCCACACAGAACACAACTTACAGGTGTGTTGCTCTACAAATTCTGCATTTTTTCCAGTGTAATCTCACATTCTTGATTTGTTTAATCTTGTTTAATTTCTTCATTAAGATCTCTGTAAACACAACCTCTTTTTAATGTAGTGGTTTGTATGTTATCCAGAAGCTATACTGTTTTTGAGTTTGTCTGGGCAACTATGTAAAACCTTTTTTTTTCTTTCCACCAGGTGGCACTTTATTTCTGTTTTTGTATTTCTCTGCCATAGGATTGGTTTGAAAGACTGATTCTTAGGGCTGCTGTCTTTTTCAGATGCTTAATATTGATTAAAAATAATACTCTGTTCTGCCGTGTGTGTGTGTGTGTGTGTGTGTGTGTGTGTGTGTGTGTGTGTGTGTGTGTGTGTGTGTGTGTGTGTGTGTGT
>JBBIGA010000007.1:11855060-11872774 GCA_037576975.1 Alestes dentex
AGCTGCCTATATTCAACAACAATGACGTAAATCCAGTTTTGAATTCTATAACCCCTTTAAATGCCCTTTTCTGCTCAGCATCCAAACATTATAGTGGACATTTCTTTATACGGGAGGTCATGGAAATTCTGCTTTTTGGTCAGGGAAAGTCATGTAAAAGTCAGGGAATTTTAAGTCTGACTTAAGGTGGGAACCCTGTAACAAACTTTGCTGACTTGGCGCTAAAAGCATACAACATCTATTATTTGCTTTATGAAGTGACACTTAAAATCTCCTACATCAGTCCATTTTCTCTGACATATAATCAGTATCTGCAGTTTTAATGTATAATGCTGATTAATCTGCTTGATTCCTTCAGGTAACACACAACTGGCTCTCCAAATCATCAAAAGGAACCAGTTACTCCCGTCAGTCAAGCCCACTTCTTCTCCAGACATGCGCAAGAAACCTCAGCCTTTCCAGCCAGGGCAGCCCATTCAGCCAATACAGATGCCGTCCTCTTTCACACAAGTACAGCGCAAATGATGTACACATTCTCTCACCCCAGTGCCATATACCTTTTTAACACATTATTTATGAGCCTGGAGCAGCTCGGAGAAATAGGATGGATGAAGGCATCTGTAGAGAGGTCCTAATGAAGAAAACTGAATATGAAAGATTATTGTTCTATTTCCTCTGCAGTTGCTTTCCTAGAGCTTGTCATCTGTTAAAACTGTACATCATCATCATCTGGGGTCTATGAAGTCCTAAATAAATTTTATTTACACTAATTTGTGATGTTTTCTTTCTGCAGTGGAAAATACTTTCAGATTATAATTTTACCACTGTCTCATTTAAATTTCAGTAGTGAATAAAAAGGTCCTGTGCTACATTTTTTTTTTTCCTATGTTGGTGTACACCTAAAACCATTGACAGGTGAAGTGAATTATATGGCTCTTTTTGCTACAGTGGCACCTTTCATGGGGCGGGCCTATATTGGGCACCAAATGAACAGTCAGTTCTTAAAGTTGATGTGTTGGAAGCAGGAAAAATGGGCAAGCTTAAGGATCTGATGCACTTTGACAAGGGCCAAACTGTGATGACCTCAAAATTCCTCAGGTCTCAGTATGATCCAGCATGTTTGGGAGGTGCAGGACAAACTAGCCTGATCCACTGAGGCTCTGCCTCACAACTTATAGGACTTCTGGTCACATGTTGGTGTCAGATACCACAGCACACCTTCAGATGTCCTGTAGAGTCCATGCGTTGACAGGTCAGAGCCGTTTTGGTAGTATGAGGGCAAACCTGTGTAATGTTAGGCAGGTGGCTGATGGGTGTAAAATTAATTTGACACTTGGTATGAAGGTGCAGGGTTATTCCATTCTTAAATTATTCAAGTGAAAAAACTTTAAAAGAAAATATTTAGTGAAAAGTTTCTAGAAATTTTAAATGTACAGTACACCGGCCACTTTAACGCGGATCAGTCGCTGTTTCAGTCCATCGCAGATTTTTTCTGATAAACGAATCATTGTTCACGGAGACCCCCGCACTAACGGGGAAGCTGCAGATATCCTCCGCATTTTTTTTTTGAGACATCCGCCACGCCCCCTCGTCCTGCTGGGTTGCTAAGCACCGCGCCCAAACATAAACAACCCAGCACAAGGATGAGAGGGCATGGTGGACGAGGCCCGGACGTCACAGCTTTTTCGTGCCAATATATAATTTTTCATGCATTTTATTGCTAAATTATTAAGAAAAACTATAGACGAATTTTTTAACAAATACTAACGTAAATTCAGCTACGTATGAAATACTGCTATACTCGGAGGCGGGAGGTTTGAAAGCAGCCAATCAAAGAAAGCTATTTATTTCTCCTTGTTGCTGCCCTTTGACGCAGCTGCAGTCCAGAATTTCCCCAGTGGAGCGTCTCGAGTGTTTGAGTGTTCTCGTGTTTTTCGTTTTGTTCTTAAAGCCCTGTATTTTTTTTTACTGTAAATTAAATACATTTCTTACTGTATTTACCTGCTTATACCGAAGAAAACACGCATCTATGAATTACAGTACCGTCTATATAGGCGTAACATCGGCATTTTACTTTCTAGCATCTAGGAGTTCAGTGTAAACTACATTTTGAATACGGGTTTATCTTTACATTTTCTTTCAGGGTAATGGATTAAGCTGAGTTTAAAATGAAATTTGGGAGCATATTTAGGGTTTATACTATAAAAATAGGCATTTTTTTCCCCCCATCACAACATCGCGGTTTTTCATTATATGCGGGTGCTCTTGGAATGTATTTGTAATCTGGGCAGAGGAACAATTCACTGTGTTTTTTACAATATTATACCGTAAAACTGCTGCATAATTACATATAGCTCTACCTGCTGTTTATCCAGTCCTATAGAATCAAATTTTTTAAAAAGTTAAGGAGATCCATTGTGCCTGAAATTGAGGACGTCTGTGTCCATTCTGTTGTTGCTGCTGACCTCAAACAAATGGCCGTGAACAGTGGAATGCGCTCTCCTTGCTGACCTATTCTCAGGCCAGTCCACTGGGGGTGAACAGACCACCTCTTTCTTTCATGTGTGGTCCCTCCCCTTCCCCCTTTTGTCTCTCTATCTCGAGGGTGGCCAGATCCCTTTCCCATGTTTGCTGCTTTTCTCATGCTAAATCTCTTTCACCCTCCTTTCTCCCTCCCCCATCTCACTGCATTGTTGCCTAGATCTCCCCTCTGACATTTTCTGTCAATGATCTCCTGAGAGAAAGCGAGGGGCCGAACCCTTGTTAAAGCATTTAAAAGGAATGGCCCAACTTCAAACATAATGCCTCTGTTCATATTGTAACTTTAGATGCTTTCATTAATAATAAATCCCTGTATGTCAATAAATGTAATTATCCTGATTCGTTACATAATGTTTTGAAATTCAGAAGTTAATTATTTACACTAACAGCTTCAGGAGAGCCTGCTTTGTAAAATTTGTGTAAATAATTGTCAGTCTTTAGGTAATCAATCACTATCAGGTTTAAGTAAACACTTTGTGGGAGATCACAGGACACAGATTAACATAGAATTCCACTACCAAATTCGACCAAGCTGGATAGCTGTTTGCAGTGTTTTGACCTGTTTAAACCTGGTTTAGAGCAGCGATATTAGGAGGCCATCTGCATGGCCATTCCGGTTAGGCTGAAGCTGTGCTGGGTTGGCTTTATGGGCAGGGCCCTGCCATGACCCCTGGCTCTTTGGTATGTAGACACACTAGTTCCTGACACTACACAGGTGGCCATGCAGGCTTTTGTTCATTTTAAAATTACACACTTTTTTAAAATCAATTTTGTCAAGACAAAACAGGCAATACATAACAAAAAATACTGAGAAATGAATTACACTGAAGACACCGAGCAGAATTTCAGGATCCCATGAGATACAAGTTTATTTAAGTGTAAACAACCAAACATAAAATCAAAACCTGCATAAGAAAATGTTTAAAGTCCACAAAATACAAGAGCACAAGACTGTAGACCACCAAATATTTCATACAGCCTTCTCAGTCTGAACCAGACACAAAACAAGTATTTTGTTTAGGATTGAAAGGGATAGTGATTGCTGCTTAGAGAGCTAGAGAGGGAGGGTGAAGGATGAGAGAATCAACTGCGGACCTCTTGGAGGGCACCCAACATTACAACCACCTAGGACAACAGACCAGGAATCCGTGTTTGCTACTTTGATCCTACCCTAATCATTACATTTTAAAAGGCAAAACTGATCCCAGGTCTGAGCTTAGGCAGCCATCTGTCCACACATCATAGCTTAGCCTGTCTCACAGCTAAGTGAATAATCTAACAAAATGCTGTAATGACTCAAAGAAACGGGGTTTCGATATACTGTCATTCAATTGGGATTTCTAAATATACAAAAGATGGATTGCTGTTTTCAGAAAATCCAACACGAGGAATTTCTGATGCATCCCAAGGCAATATTAATTTCTTCAGGCAGCCAGTTTATTTCTTTGGTTAATTTACATGTTCTTTGAATGTCTCTCACGTCAATACAGTCATCGGTGAGACTGTTCACTTCCTTTGGATATCAAAAATATCTCAGCGCAATTGCTTTAGTGCTTATTTGAACTGTTGATTTAGACAGCTGTGTTTCTAAATACCACGTTTTGCTTACTTACCCCTCCCCCTATTTTCAGAGGTTAATGCAAATTGCAAATTTGGTTGAGAAGGATCCCATGGAATTTAACAGTAATGTTTTTTATAGATCAATACAATAAATGCACACACAAAATAGATACTACCTTTTATGAAGCACTAACAAAAGGATTTACTATCCGATTGTAAGAAACAATATCGAATTTGAATCAAATCTCTAGAAAGCTACCTGAGTTTTTTGTAAATTTTTTCTTCTTAGTCTTGGTTAACACAATCATTAAAAAGACCATGCACTTCTGAACTGTTGACATTTTCCTTCTGCTTTTTTCCAGGTTAGGAAACAAGTCAAAAGCTGGAATACACCATAACTGGTGGGAAACCCGTACAGATGCTGACCAAAGGTCTAATCGAAAGATAACATGCCCCAACTCACGTTCTCAAGGGCATCTGAGTCTGATTACTAACAACAGGTACAATGTAGACATGTGTACCTATCCACTGTGTTGAACTGGCACCATATGTTCCGAGAACTCGCCCTGAAAATATAATCAACCTTTAAATATCTTTCCACACATACAGCATCTACCAGTGAAACAAATTCTGGTTTAGAGTTGCTGCTCATTGGGAGGACTACACATGATGGCTCCTCAGTACAGATCTACCATGTATTCCTCTCTCTCTCTCTCTCTCTCTCTCACACACACGCACACACACACACACACACACACACACACACACACAGAGTGTATATCTCCCTAATCAAATGCAATGGGATACCCCTATCAGCACTGTTCAGATAAGGGACCACTAGAGGAATCTTAAGTCAGAGATGTTCTCATCTTTTATCAAAACTGATTATAGATGGTGCATCCAACTTGTATTGACAATCATGTGGGAACTATAGGAGAAAGAGGGGAAAAAATACAAACAGAGCAAGCTCTTTGGCAGTTTCCAGTCTGATTAAATTCCAAAAGAGCAAAAGAATTAATATATACTGCAATAGTGTTAAGGCATAGAAACTGAAACCTTTCTCCTGAAGTCTCATACAAACAAGTAGCTTGCTCTGTAAAGCTATCACACAGTAATACAATCGTGTAGTCAGAGCCATTCACTGCAACCCAACGCAGAATTTCTTTCTTTCTTTTTTTGGTATATATCAAAGTAAGTGTCATTGTTTCCGCTCCATCGCTACTTTACACATATGCTTGTCTACAAGGGCTTTTAAAGCATGCAAAAATAATTGTTTTTCCTCTTGAAGAGAAGATATTTCTTTGGATCTCTGGAGGACAGAGCTGCAGTTCAATTTCGAAAACATTACATGATGGCCATAAATACTGAATTATGGGGCAAATCAGTGTGAAGATTTCTCAGCAGCAACATTCCTATTTCATCATTTATCCCATTGCCCAACATGTTCTCTTCTCTCAATGACTAACAGGTTATATTTATTTTCCAATTCTTTATCAGCCTGCATTCTGCAACTTTGGAATCAGGTTCCCACTTTCTGAACTGGTCTTCATTACTGTGTTAGACAACCAACTCCAACACCAGTTGACCCTTAACATATATGGCAATTCAGCCACAACAGCAAGTTAATGCTAGACTCTGACTTGACTTTACTGAGGCATTGCAGGGTAAAGTCACACTATAATTTTAAAAGAGGAGAGAAATTCAATAAGATAGCAATCTATAGACATGCTTCAGAATCCCTGTCCATGTACAGCTCTTTGGCACATGCCCATTTCCATTGGTCTCCGTTTGGCAAGAGTTTTTTTTCTATGCATGTGAGCATATGGGTACAAAAAGCAGCAGTCTATGTAGAAATACTGTCAGGCTAACATGACATTAGAGACTCTTCGTCTCCCCACACACAGAAAGGCTGCCAAGAATTTGAATGTTCTTCTATTCTGAAAAGTAAAACGGGATGCATCGCATGAATGAAGCCTTATTTTAATGGTAAATTAGAGCCAAATATGACTGGCCTTGCAAATGTGCCTGACTTCACCTCCACTGTCTAAAAGACAGACTCTTAAGTTATGTAGCAGACCTAAGAGCAGCAACCCAGTGAAGCACCATCGGCAAGAAAAGCCCTCATAAATCTCAGCTCCGCCACTATGCAAGTGGCTTAACAGACAGGAAATGCCCGTCCAGAAGAGAAAGGAGCAAACCAAAAGCAACACCTGACGGGCAGACTTTGGGATTTAGGCCCTGGCAAGGGTATGTGGTCAGGAACAGGCAGTTATTGAGTAGATATTTCTAACTGCCTCTCAGTGAAAACTTTTCTGGAAAGTTTCAGTTTCAAATGGACTTTTTATTACATGCCTTATCCTCAGACTCACAAAAAAAATGTGAGAAAAAAAAAAAAACTGTTGTGTACTGTTCTAACAAATCAGTGCTTGTCTTTTTCGTTGCTTTCAAAAGCTTTCTTTTAAATGAACAGTCAAAAGAAGCAGACAACATCAATCATTAAAGTGGTTACCCACAAATAAAGCAAAAAAAAAAAAAAAAGTCTAATTTTAGACCATGCTCAAGTGATTTGAGATGTTTTCAAAACTGTGTTCCATTGACAGAGCGAATGGTCTCCCAGGAAATCCAAGTCAAAGCTCTTTCTTTCAGGATTTGGCCAATAAATACATTCCAGACATTCGGAAAGGACTTTCATCAAAATAAACTACGTAGTCCTACTAGGTTTGGATTACATCCAAGTTTGTCAGCTATAGCAAGTAAGCCATGTGCCAAACAATCTGATAATCTTCACTTCATCTTAACGGTGCATTAGATGAAGAACAAACAAAACAGATAAAGAACTAAACAAACAAGGGTTGATTAAGTTTCATCGTAGGTCCCAAAAATGGGGGTAAAACCCAAAATCATCTTCAACACTTCACAGAATTCTTTTTGCCTCATTTCTTTACAACAACTATGGAACTGGGAACAATCAGTTTCTTGCATTACTCAACGCCTGGGCTCTATTCAATACCACCAGATCTACCAATTCATCAGCAAAAGCCTATCATTCATACTGTAGGCCATCAAGCAGTTTGGTAGTTGTTTCCATAGGCTTGCATATTTTTTTTAAATGGAAATCAACACAAAGTGAGGTATGCGCAATGAGGCATTTGTACACAGAGGTACATAAGTCGTGAGGTAAGAGGTTTAGATGAGGTATGATGCAAATGAAAACCAACATAAAAAAAACAATGTAATTCAGAATGAAAAAAAAACAAAAAAAAAAAAAAAAAACAACTAAAGAAAACAGTAGATTTATCAAAACATTATCCAAATGTTTCTGCCAAAAACATGCAGCCCTAAACTTTTGGTTTACTGTACTCAAACATTCAGGGGTCCAACCTGTGTTCTATGCACAGTAACAATCAGGAGAAATTTGTGCGAGCTGTGCAAATATCAACCAAACATTGCTTCATTTCTTATGTTATGTTCTCTGACTCTACAAATAAAAAAGCACTGAGGTAGACTTCTTTATAAAACTTCACGGACTCTGCACACACAAGAGAGAGTACATTCATACATAGGCTAGATGAGGTAGGTATAATGCAGAGACAGAAAATTATTTCAAGAATGCTAGAAATTCCCTGAGAAAAAAAAAATCAAATAAGAAAGATTTCAAGACACAGATCAAGAGCAAAATAGCCTAAACTACCAGCAACCACAGTCTTTTTGCTCTACTCCTACTCTGACAAATGGCTTGTGTACGACAGGGACACTTTTGCCAGCAGCACAAAATTATACTACAATCATGATAAATAGATGTGTAAAAAGGCTCTGTACTACTGACACATTTCCTAAATTCAGCCATGTTTGCTCCTGATGGGTGTGTACCTAAATCTTCTTTTTTTACCTCCTCGGCTACCACACATTTCAAAGCTCAAACAAAGTAGCTCAGAACATGAGGATTCGGTTGTTTCCGAAGTCAACGGCTACAATCATTCCGTCAGGGGTAACGGCTATACCCGATGGGCGATCCATCTGCCCGAAACCGCTACCCTGAGTCCCGAACTTGCATAAGAAGTTGCCATTGGGTTCAAACACCTGAATACGATGGTTGCGCGAGTCAGCCACGATAATGCGATCCTCTTGGTCTACGGCTACGCCCTGGGGACGCAAGAACTGCCCATTGCCCGTTCCTTCAGAGCCAAGAAAGCGAGCTGACTGGCAGTCAGGCCTGATGACGAGCAGACGATGATTGTTGAAGTCAGTCACCACTAGGTGGCCCTCCTGATTGAAGGCAACTCCTCGAGGAGAGTCGAAATGCTTCCAGAGGGCACCTTCAAAACCATACTTGTTGAGGAACACACCATCAGGCCCAAACAGCTGCACTCGGTGGTTGCGCGTGTCCGAGACCAGAATCTTTCCCTCCGAATTAACGGCCACGTCCCAGGGATAGTTGAACTGCCCGTTTTTGGTTCCCTTTTCACCAAACTTGAGAAGGAACTGGCCATCGAAGGTGAAGATCTGGATGCGGTGATTGTCCTTATCAGCCACAATGATTTTTCTCTGGCTGTCACAGGCAACCCCAGCAGGCCGGTCAAACTGGCCAGGCCGTGAACCCAAAGTGCCAAATTTGTGATGAAAGGAGCCGCATGGCTTGAAGATCTGTATGCGATTGTTGCTTCGGTCAGCCACAATCACATAGCCTTCTTTATCAACGCATATGCCCCAAGGTCGACACAACTGTCCATCGCCATCACCCTCTCCACCAAAGGATGCAACAGGCAGACCAATGCCTCCATAGCTGCGGCCAGATTTGACCATTACTTTGAAGGGGCTTCCCTCAATGTGCTGGTTGCAGATAAGCACAGAAAGTAGGTGCTCACCTTCACCCTTGGGGAGGTAACTGACCGTATAGGTGCCATCTTGGTGGTCAGACACATCAGCACTGGACAGATTTCCATCTGGACTCATTAAAACCACAGACACACCATCACCACCAGACATCCGTGGCTCTCCGTCATGGTCGTAGCCCACCACCGTAAATGAGGCCAGCTTTCCGGGAAGAGCTCTTTTGAGGCCTTCCCCATGAGCTTTGGTGGCTGATGCAAAAGCTCCACTGCTGATGAGGCCCATGGACTTGATGGCAATCAAAAGAGCCTGATCTGGAGGTGTGAACATAATTCGATCGTCCTCCTGCGGCTGCAGAATGCAGCGTAGCGCTTTCAGCTCCTGCAGCTGGTTTAGCATGTGCTCACGGGCGAGCAGGATGTCCATGCTGCGGCCCTCCTCCAGCACCTTTGTCACTGTGGCGATAGTGCTGTCCAGCTTGGTAAGATTCTGGTGTAACTTCTCTACCTGAAGATACAGCGACTTCGCCTTCACTTGGCGGATCTTCTCCAACTGTACAGGAGAAAAAATACCAGATTTAATTTCAGCACTTCAAGTCAGATGATTTTTCTGAAATACAGTAGTACATGGGACACTACTTTAGGGCACAAATGTCCACTATTAATCTACAGAAAGCTATATTTACTATACTGGATTCACTGTACAAAAAGGTTACTATTACTGTTTTGTAACTGTGTTTAAAAGGTTTATTGTAAGTAGTACAGAGGATTAAGCATTGTAAAATGGTGCTATGTCTGCAAGCCTAAACAGTATTCCAGTATCAACAAAAAATACTACAGTATAAATGTATCTGGAAATAAAAAAGTAAAAACAAAAAAAAAGATCAATCTAGTCTGACTTAGATTTAACACTGTGATTTGTCTGAATGACGCTTGATACCATAGTATTAAATGAAGACCTTGGCTTTCAAAGCCTCTTCCTCAAAAACAAAGAATGTGCTGTAACTTTATGCGGAGCTGTTTGACCTTCAACATCACAAAGAATTGCTTGTGTTTGAATGAAGCGTGTGTAGCTTTACTGGTAAGGCAATATTTCAGTTAAGTGAATAAAGCCCCTGTTGCCAAGGTTAATAGTTAAGTGACCGGGCCTCTCCACACAGCAGTAAAGCTCAGTGCCTGTTTACCTTCCATAGCAGCTCACACTCGCGCTCCTCCAGGGCCTTCTTGTGACGAAGGGTGGTGGTCTTCACCTCTGACTGCACAACCTTAGCCTTCAGCTCCACCTGCTCAGCGATTGCTTGGGCTTTCTCAATGCTCAGCTGTGAATAACATTCAGAACATTTAACAAGAATGGAAGACAGAAATATAAAAAGCATATAAAGCATTTAGAAATCATTTGGCGTTGTAAAAAAGCCTCATGGATAAACGTCAAGCTTACAAAGGGATCTCTCAAACAGTCCAATTCATTCCAGAGCAGAAAACCCTACCCAGAAGGTGAATAGGGCTTTAAGTTCTCAGTAAAAGATTGTTATATATTATTTCTAAATATAGACGTCTAAAAAAAAGTTAAGACCTGCGCCATATGCAATGTCCCTAAGCAAACCTGAATGGAACCAAAAAAGCATGAGGGATTCCTTTGTGACGTTACACAGAGGAGTGGGAGGGAAAAAAAACAGAGGTCAAACTGCAGTGTCATGACCCTTGGCCTCTATCTAAACAGTACAATGCTCTGCCAGAGGGCATCCAAGGACAGCTCTCCCTCTCTGCATGCCTCAAATCACAATTTCACCGTTTGTCTTTAATGCTCTTTTTTCAGTTTGAGGTTATTCACCTTTACATAAAACCAAGTCTGTTTTGGACAGTAAGAAATACGTATGGCTAGTCCCAAATGAACGCTAAAACAATGATGGTTTAAAGTTTAAGCCACTGCACATTTTTTCAAACTGTCATTTGTGCCTCAATAAGTGGGATGAAGGTTCACACATTACCCGTACATGTACTGGACACAGATAATCGACCACTATGCCTACATATTAACTTCATCAACCATCAAATCCTCGCCTATGCGTGTTTAGCTCACACTCCGTTGGTAAAGTCTGTTCTGGTAACTCCTGATTGGTACCTCAAGATGGGATAAGCCACTGCTGAACTGAACCGGTAAAATCCGGTAAATGGGATTAGGCAACGCTGATGCAGATGGAGTGGTCAGAGGTCTGCTGCGGCACGGGCCTGTCATGGTCAGGGCACTTTCAGCACTGTGTTTACCACAGGCATTGTTAAATCCCTGCAGGAGCTTTCAAGCCCATAAATGTTTAGAGGCTTCCCATTTAACACCACATAGTAATAGGATTAGGACAAAGTACAACAACCCAATTGACCACATACAGCTGCATCTAGCCTCTCTACTCCAAGGGTTTATTGCTGAAGGAGATAGGCTTGAAAAAGGGATAGCTAGCCTACCACAAAAATGACTCAAGCAACAGTATGGGCCAAATTTCCATCAGAATTTTCTCTTCAGGAGCTGAAAAATATACAAACCTCTGGGACATTTAAAACTCAAAGCTAGATCACTTCTGCAGACAGTAGTAGAGCATTAGTGTGCTGTACAGTACTGTGATGGTAATGTGGTGACCATGGTAGCAGGTCCCCACTACAGTGGCAAGACAAAGTATGTGAACCTTTTGGAATTTCATGGTTTTCTGCATTCATTTGTCACAAAATGTGATCTGATCTTCATCTAAGGTTCACATACTTTTTCTTGCCACCGTATAACTGGGCATTTCTACCATAGCACAGCTAAATGAGGCACATTTACAATGGTAGACTGTAACCACATGGCTTCTGTACATGCAAACAGATGGCAGGAATTGAAGCTTTCCACATCAAGTGCCATGTAAACATGCTCAAAGCTTCAAGTCTATGGTGAGTATGAAAATATTCCTGTAACATTTGTCATGAAGTTCTCATCAGCCTCATTTGGGCTGTTATAAGAATGTTTATATCTATACAACAATGCTGTATACAGTACTGTATTCTTACTGGCTCCCTAATGTCCCCCCCTATAGTAATTTATTTTTAAGTGAAGTATCTGTAAACTTAGATATATTTATAAACATATAGGTGAACCTGTAACCCCCCCTTTTTACCCTCAGTGTTGATCTGTTCTGTTGTGTTCTATGTTGCACCTACGGTCCAGGAGGACGATATTTTGTCTCACTGTGTTCTATATGCATATGGCTGAGATGACAATAAAGCTTTATTTAATTACTTATTTTATGTTCAGCGATTCAGAGCATGCGGTAGACTTAAAAACCCAAACTAGCTTAACAAATTTAAGCCATAAACCTATTTAATATAAATCTACACTTACTAAATATAGATCTATTTTACTACTTTTGTTACAGGTTTAAACATATTTAAAATAGACCAATTTTTACTATTGCCATTGCAGAACTACATATTCAAAATTTTGAAAATGCCATACTAACACCCTTCCAGTCCTTCCACTGTCCTCTCTTACATGTTTTGTGCAACACATACAGTTTGCTAAACTAGAGAGTAGCTAGCATAAGTTGAACTTTGATAGATTTAAATCCATAATTAACACAGAATGTGGTGGCACAATAGTGACATCAGCGAATAGCTATGTCATTGAGTTATACTGATCAGTTCTGCAGCACTGAGCCCAAGTGTGTTGAGGAAACTGGCCTGAGTTTCTAAGTGTTTCAGGCCAAATTGTGTTTGTGTGGAAATGCCTCAGGAATAGTTACAGAGCCGTTCAGTCCTGCCACAAAAAAAGGCCACTGAGTACTTTAAACACAAACACACATACTCTATAAGTGCATATCCTGCAAGGCTGTCAGGCTCCATACAGTCTAGAACTGATTTTAAGCTCAGGCCAAGTAGTTTTTTCTTTTGTTTCTTTCACTAATAGGAATTTCACTCTCATTCATTTAATGGTTTATAAAGCAATTTCTTTCTAAACAAATATTTGCTTATAGTACCAATTTATACTCGGAGCTACTATTGCACATGAATTTTACAATCCGATAATTTTATAAATATACACTTGTCTCTTTCTCTTTGCAAATTAATAAATATTTAATATGCTGAAATAGAATACCGATCTCAGTTCTAAGCACCAAATTGTGATTCTTGTTTAATCAAGACTCGTGCAGCCCTAGATGCTACCCATTGTGCGAAGCAGATCACTGTGGCCAAAAGAGAGTGGGTGGGGGGGAGCATGCAAATGCAGCGGCCACATTAAAGAGAGGGTGAGGCAGCAACACCTTCTGGAATGCCTCTGAAATAGCGGCCTCGCTTAAAATGGACCAATCTGTTTAGCCTTTCGCTTTAAAATTCTCTGCTGGGTCTTCTTGCAGATCAGCTCTGCTCAGTGTCACCAAAGAACATGTGAACAGCTCTCTCTGGGGATGCGCCCCCACCCCCACCCCCTGCCGTCTTTCTTTCATGCAAAAGTGTGAGTGATAGAAACATTTCCTCTGTGTTGGACTAATGATCCATCCTGTTCTGGCCATCAAGACTGAATACAGGCTGGCAGTGCACACAGAGCTGCTCTATTCAGGATGAGAGGGGGTGGGGATGTGGTGATCCTGCAAAAAAAGGCCTTCATTTGAAAGACTTTTTCAACCTTTTCAGTACACATACAATCATATGCAAAAGTTTGGACACCCTAGTTAAATTACACATTCTGAAGTCAACACTAGGCATATTGAACCAAATTTTAAAGCACAATTACTTATTTGCCAAACTACTACTATTATGAAAAGAAAATTTATCTGATTTTTTCATACCTATATATTCTATGAAATGTGACACCACTGGTCCTTTCTGTCCATTCCAACTTATCAGTAGTCAAAAATCTAATGACATCCATCATAATGCTTTATTTGCCATATTACCAATGCCTATCATCTTGCATCCCCAGCCTGTTTAAGATTGAATCATAGATTATCAAATTATATTCAGGTCTGATGATAGTTAATGCCATTACAAAACCATAATCTTTCATGTTTTTAATGTATAGTTTGGACCATTCTCTTATGATCTCCATCTTCTTTGCTTCTTCGCTTCTTCAGTTTCTTCACTGATTGAGGGACATTCGCTTCCGGATCTTGGTGATATTTAGTAGAACTGATAGTAGAACTAAATTTTATATCCTCTATCCCAACATTTCATTGTGCCTTTGACTGCCAAGACAAAAAATCCCTCTGGTTTATCCAAGTGTTGTTCTTCAGACACTGACTTTTGTGATCACAGTTAAGATCTTATGATGGTGAGTGTAAACAACACCCTGAGAGGTCTGAAGGGTCACAATTCGTTGTGCTCTGGAAATGTGGATTAAGGCCTAATGAGTAAAATATGTTCAGAAATCTTACCAAAAAACCTGCTAGAGTGCACAAACTTTGTATTTGCCAAATTATTTTTTAAAAATATATTAAATTTAGTAAATAAATGTACGGAAATGTTTCAATGTGTCACTATATGTTTATCTTTAAGCTACCTTTTTCGACTTAGGTAATCAACTTCCAATCAAAAACATTATTTGCCATGGGGTGTCCAAGCTTTTGCATACAACTGCACATATTTTTGCGATATATTAACAAGTGGCAGTTTGACAAGGTTGGGGGATTTTTTTCCTTTTGCTTCTATTTATCTTTTTTTTTAATTAAATTTTATATGCACAGCCATAACAATGATGCTAATAACCAAACTTAATCATGAAATAAGATGACAGCACAGTTTATGTAAATGTTGTGGATGTAGTATTTTGTTTAATTAGTCCACAAAATGTGGTGGTTTAATTAGACCACAAAAATAAAAAAGGCCTTTAACAGACAAGTATAGACACGATTTTCTCTGCTGCTAATTACATTGTGTTCATGTGAAGGAACACTAGTGTCTTGTTTTGGCTTGCACAAAATTAAATTAGCAAATGAACAATGTTGTTTTACACCAGCTTTTATCATTTTATGAGTTTCTACCCTCCATGGGGGTTATCACAGTAACTCAGCTGACCATCACCAGACACAAGCCTAATGTATATTTTTTTTTTGAATGGGTCTATTTTACAGACATGGCAACCAGGAACAATCTTCAGGCCAGAGCAATGTAAAGCACAAAATCAGATTAAAAGAGCAACACAAAATGAGAAAAATATGACTAATGTAATCAAAAAGGAGGGAGCGGTTGTAACTGACCTGCACAGCCTGTCTTCCCTGCTGTGCGTCAGCGAGCAGCTGGATGGTGAGCGCTCTGGAGTCGTGCAGCACGTCCTGCAGGTAGGACACACTGTGGCCCACGTGTCTCCCTACACTGCACTCCCTACATATGGGCACGGAGCAGCTCTCACAGAAAAAACGCAGCACCTGAGAGAAGACAAGGTCAAAACATCAGTCACAATCAGAATGATCTAATCTACTGGGTTTAAAAATCTGTACTGAAATCAAATTGTAAGCAGTATTTTATGGAATGGACAAATTACCATTTATACATGACTATAAATCTTATTCTTTTCAACACATCATTTTCATAGACATTTCAGCAAAGACCTCACTCAAATCATTTTTTGGTCCAAAATATGATCCTATAAAGATGATGTAGAGAGAGAGTTCCATGCTCCCAATTTCAAAAGAAAACATGAACATTGCATCTGTGCTATCCAAGGCTCATGTTACTGCCAAAACAAATGATGCTTGGAATGCCAAACAGTCTTTTTAAGCCAAATCTGCCTCCTGGGCCAGCCCTGCCCCCTCTGAGTTACTGCTAATGATGATCCCAGATAGGTTACCTCAAAGAGGAATACTCAATACCATGGAATCGACAGCACGAATATGACATGAACCCCCTAAATTATTACACTGTTTGAGAGCCAAGGCAACAAATATGTTCAATAAAAAGCAATGTACCTGCTAACTGCCTGTTAACTTCTTGCATCACTGCACATCATAAAATTCATATGGTGGTCTCCTTCCAGACTTCAGCTCAAGACATGATTTTAAATTCTACTATGGCAACAGTCAAAATAGAGGTAAATGGAGGGGCATTTTCTATAAATAATGGTGTTTCCAAAATGGTATCCTATGAAATGTGCGCCTGGAATACATCCGTAGCTGACACTTTCTCACATCCATCCAAAATAAATTCCGACAACACATTTTCCAAAGTTGCTGACATTCTGTCATTCACTCCATTTTTGATGTTTCTACCTCATGTGTACAAACTAATACAAACTGCAGTTAGGAAGTTCAAAGACTTTGCCCAGATGGATCATCTGTTAACTGTCATAAGCAGGCTCAAAACTGAGCTGACGACAGCAACGGAGGAGTCGCCCACAGTCCTACATCTGTATCCTCCGCTGTCAGGGGCTGAGAAAGTGCCACGGGATGAGCACAATAGCTTATCCATTCAGTGAGTGACACTGATGGGAAGGCAAGGGGGGGCTTTGCAAGTTCTTTCAAGCACCAAACAAAGTCACACTTGCTCTCAGTATCCAGCGTTCCGGCGACTTGATGACGGACTGATGAAAACCTATTGTTTAGTCATTCATCCATTCATCGAAGAATTATTTCAGTGCTGTTTAAGGCACGTCCATCAACCAACAGATTAGGCAACAGCTTACCAACAGAACCATCTTGCATCTTTTTAGCGTTTCAGAAAACAGAACTACTGAATGTATTTTAAATGTTTCTATGAAACAATGAGAGACTGAGGAAAAAACAAACAAAAAAACAAAATCAACCTATTTTTCCATTTCAGATGCCCAGTCCCAACCCACACGCCCCCTCAGCCCACTCATCTATAGAATTCCTTTTCTCTCTTTGCTGCCTTGTCGAAACTTAACAGCTTTACTAAAGGCCCGATCAAATGCTAATTATATCTCCGTCAACCACGGAGTGCGAGCAGCTGCCAGTAAAGTTAGAGCTGTGATTCCACTCGAGTTACCTGCTCATAAAAGCTAGCCCTCTCTCTGTGGACCAGATGGCCGGACTGTGGTAGTGTGCACAGAGGAAGTGCATCCTGGGAAAAGGTATTTTAGAAGAACAGGGCTTTTCTAGAGCTCTTTTAAGAGAACCAACTAACAACACTAACAAATGCTAAATTATCCTCTACTTGTATGATCCTGTTGTGATGGTCACAGAGACAAATTACAAGCAAAAACAAATTACAAGCATGTTCCTATAGAACAGAACAAGTCTGATTCAAGATCCTTAATGAGTTACATACACAGCTATACTAGCACACTGGTTGTGAAATGAGCCCCGGAAACCAGAAATTAGATTCTGCAATAGTTATAGTAAATTACAGAGAAAATCAAAGGCTAGGACAAAGCAATAAAAGATTCAAATAAACATTACAAGTGTAAACAAGATCTGAAGTGTACTGTATAAGCCAATGTCGCAACAATTTGAAAACTTCAGTATTGTGAAACTACTATTTTAAGGCATCAAAATATTTGATATCATGACAACAGAAATTAATAAATGAATAAATAAACAAAATGTGTACGAATAAAAAAAATTGAGGTAAATATCTGACAAACATTTTGTGTGGCTTTGTATGAGAGAACAAGCTCCTCCATTCCTAGTCTCTTATACAACCAAACACTAAAGCTGTCTCCTACACAGATGGTATAAATCTCTGCTGAGGAATTTGTGTGCTCTCTTTCGTTGGTTCACTTGCACAGTGTTACACACACACACACACACACACACACACACACACACACACACACACACACACACACACACACACACACACACA
>JBBIGA010000007.1:11924267-11948944 GCA_037576975.1 Alestes dentex
TATATATCATGCACTGTATAGTAATTTAACGAGGCGTTGAGTCGTGAAAAAATGCGTACATTATATCTTATGCTTCGACACTGCAGTGGTGGTTACTTCTCTGAAATGCATCCAGAGGCGTCAGAAAGGGCATTATAAAACACTGGATACTGATGTGATCTAAAAATGGGTCCTACAACAATCACATCCTCACATTTGTTATTTGTGGGGAATAAATGGACACCCCACTGTATCTGTACTGAGGCAGATTTGGGCGGTGACAAAGCGGTGTGCTCTATGATGGATCATAGTAGTCTAATATGATGTAGTGTAGAGTATGTACGAAGTAGTGTAGTATTGTGTAGTGTAGTGTAGTGTAGTATGGTCATGTTGTCGTGTGGAGGTGTAGTATTCTATAATCCTGAATACAGAGTGGCACAGCGGAGTATGGTACAAGGATGTGGCATGGGGTTATAGGGTTTAGTACTGGAGAATAGCAGTGTGCTATATTACTGCATTACACATATCAATGTATCTCAGTTGACTTTCATTATTTTGCATACCGTTGATTAAGGACTTTTTTCAAACCCAATGCTGTGTTTAATTTTTTATATTTAACTACTACCACTTCATGTCATTTATTTATTGTAACAATTATAATACATGAATTGTTCTCTATTATCTGGCTCATAATGTGTTTCCATAAAGCACAGTGAATTATAATTACTTGTATAAAAAATACTCTAAAAATAAATCTTCGCTTGTCTGATTGATTTGAGAGTGAGAGCAGATTCCTCCTTCTGAGTAGTGAATTTTAAGTATGCCCTACCTCAGTTTACCTTGCAGTTGAACCCACACACACACTTACTCACACACATGCACATACACACATGCATACACCTGTAGAAATCCATGTGTGCATGCTGAGCAGAAACATGATCACACAGAAAGATGGAAGATCAAAAGGTTCAACCTGTCATCTTCCCATATGGGGGTTAAGGGGAGAGAGAAAAAACCTAATTTGCTCACATCTGTGAGGGTGAATCCACACTGTGCAGCCAAAAGGCAGGTGTGTAGAACGAATTTGGAGCATTGAGAACAAACACCTGACTGGGCATCTGACCTGCCACACCCACCACACCTAGCATCAATAGTCTCATCTGGTCTTCATATGCCACCACACTGGGACCACTGTGGAACCAGTTTCCTGTCTAACAAGTCATTTAACCCTGCCAGGTATTACCAAAAATATGACTGATTGTTAGTCACAAGTTTTCCATCTGTGTGTCGTGCCCAGAACCCATTGAATTCACCTCCCTTCTGTTGCACGATGAAATCGTACTGGATCCAGGCTTTATTGCGGACCTCAAGATGGCTGGAATCGAGACCATACCACACCTCAATCTCAAGTCTCCAGACAGAGCTGCTCCACTCCCAGCACAAGTGTCTTCGCACTCAGCTTCAAGGGTGAGAGCATGAGAGTTAACCTCCATCTGCAAAAAAAATCATGGAAATCCCCACTATGTCTGTGTATGTCTATGACAAAGCTGTCTCTGTTTGACTGACGTGTAGTAGAGGTTTGTGGGCCCCAGTGCTACATATGAAAAGCCATCAATCTCTTACCAAAAACCTGTCCGGAATCTCAGGATGACTCCGATCAGTGTCATCCTTGGATCCGGGTCCCAGTCTTAAGACTGTGTGTGTGTGTGTGTGTGTGTGAGAGAGAGAGAGGCTGACTCAGTTTGTGCATTGATCACATTTACGGTGTGAATGGGGCTCAGACTCTCAGGCTCTCAGCTCTGTCTCAGTTTAGAGGCGACTCTTTGTCTCCAGGGCTTGTGGAAGGATTTTCAGGACAGCGTGCCCAACATTATATGAAATTGATTGCATACAGCAAACAGGCTTGCATTTCCTTTCACCAGCATGCTTTTCTTGAGGGGAGGGAGGTTTTGAAATTCCTGAAGGGCTGCTTGTCATTCACATCTTTATGAACAGGCAGACTTTTTTCTCCACAGCTTGGCTTTACATCACTGACAGTTGTTAAGATGCTTTTAGCCGGGTGCTGGTTGAGAATGTGACATATTGTTTAGCTGGGCGTGCAGGAGGACTGTTCAGGAGCATCATTATGGATATGACTGTGAAACACAATAACTTCTGCATGCAGAGTACTGCTGAAAGTTTCTAGCAGATAAAACAGACAAAGGCCTGAGGCTCCTCAGGCCTGGGAAAAAATACAGAGATAGATATGGGAAGAGCAGAATGAATGTAGTGTGAGTGTCTATGTCCATGAATGTGTGTGTGTGCGTGCATGCTCCCGGCACTTACCCTCGGATGGCCTGGTGCATTTTCATCTCAGTAGACAGTGGCGTTGATTGTGTCCTAGTGCTTCCACTAGCTTTTTTTTCTCTTTCTATTCTCTCCCCTCTCTCTCTCTCTCTCTCCCTCTGTCTCTCTCTCCCTCTGTCTTTCCTCTCTCTCCTCTCTTGCACACTCTTACACTCTTCAGGAGCATCAGATCGGTAGCCTCACCCTGGCACAGAGAGTGGCGAGGCACATGGGAGGGGTGTTTTGTAATCTGCCAGGTTGTACCACCCCCGGGAGAGAGTAGTGGAGATGGGGGGGAGGGAGCGAGCAAGAGGAAGCTCAGCGCTCTTCGGCTATACCTTCGCTGCATCCCCCTGTCTGTGGTCCAAATAGTCTCTTCCACTTCCTGCGTCCTGATTGGAGCTCCCACTTCGCCTTCATTAAAATTCAAGGAAGGAGAGGAAAAAAAAGAAGAAGGAGAAGAGAGGGGGATGCCTTCACGCTGGAGATTGATTCAGCCAACATTATTTGCCTAAGATGTAAGGATTAGTATTAGTCATTGGGGCGCGCTACAGTGAGCACACCGCCATCATCTTACTGTACATACGACGCGCGCTATCTGCACACTGGGTGTGTAAGCTGCTGAGAGAAAGAGTGTGTATGTGCGTGTGTGTGTGTGTGTGTGTGTGTGTGTTTGCATGCTTGTGTGTGGGCTGGCGGATTTGGCGAACATGACAGTACAGTCACACACATTTACAAACATTAAAATGGAGCAGAGGGAACAATTGTATCCTATTAGCCTTCCCTATGCAATGTGCTGATATACTTATATTGCAGCAATTTACTGTAAACCCCTAACTTCGCCTCAGCCAAAGAACAATAAGCGGATTTAGTTGCTCTTAAACGAGGAAGAATGTCAGCAAAGGAGCCACGCCAGCAATGACGAGGCTTTTTGTCTTGTTGCGTGCTCAAAATGCCTGATGTTTCCATACCCACAGTAGTCTTTATCATATAATGGACACATTCAGACGCATTCAGATGCCACTGACATTGATAGAGTAATTGCATTCTCATATCGGTTTAGATTAATTGCACCTAAATGGGACTGTACTTGGGTCTGATTCTGTGAATGTAATCTTCCCATTGGTGACGTTTCAAGCATGAGTGATAACTGATCTTGAAAAAAGCATTAAACCCCAAATGAGACAGGTAAACGCACATGAACAAGAGGACACTCTATACGATGCTTTGCACATGCTTTGTTTTCACTGATGTACATGGAGCTATATGAATACTGACATTTGCAGTCTCCATCACCCACCAGATGTCTGGGGCAGTCACTAAATCAATAAGAAAAAGGTGTTCGCTGAGAAAAACACCACAACCAGCGCTGATGTGTAAAATGTATCTTCTTCAAATGGAAGCAAATACGGTTTGAACTCAGCAGATCGGAGCAACGGGGGCTTACGTTTCTGGGAATATATACCGCTTGCAGCGTATTTCTCCAATACTATAAAAACAGGATTGTTGTGCTCATTTGAGCACCCAGGGCAATAAAAGTAACAATGATTTGATTTGAGAGGCCGGCATGTTGTGTATTCCCTTTGATTGACATGGATTCCCTAAGGAGCAAAAAGCAACGTCCATCGGGTCTCATATTGATAGAGGATTTGATTGACAGGTAGACGCAGGAGGGTGACCCACTGCGTGTGTGCATGTGTATGCAGGCTATGCTACTGTGGGTGCATTTTCCTGTCTTTTGTCCTCTCACGCCTGCGTGGGAAAAGAAGACAAAACGTTCTCTTAGTTTGGCGTGTGTGCCTGTATGCACTCACAGACTGTCCTCCATTATGCTCGCCAATGCACGTGTACATTTGTACGTGCGAGTGTGTGAGCGCTGTGTGTATGTTAATGTGGGGTGTCGATGTGAGTGTGTGTGTTTGTGTTAATGTAGCCTTCGGTAAATAGCTGTGGAGTGAGGATGGTTGTGCTCCCTGCCCCCAACAAAGCAACCGCATCTGCACGCCTGACTGCCACCCTCACTGCAGACACGCAGTGAGTGTGGGAGAGTGTGTGTGAAAGTGTGTGTGTGTGTGTTTCTCACTGTACCTCAACGGTAATGTGTAATTTCTCTTCAGCATTAGTGAACTGTTCCTTTTTTAAATTCTAACAAATTCTAATTTGAAAATATACAGTTGTCCTTTACACTCTGCCAAAATGTGATGTCAAACAAACAAATAGAAACATTCCAAAATTACTTAAATTGTTTTTTCTCCTGTAAAGTACTTTTTTTTGTAGTTTTGTTTTATCTCTCTATCTATCTATCTATCTATCTATCTATCTATTTATCTATCTATCTATCTATCTACCTATCTATCTATCTGCTTACTATATGTTAGAGCTACGGCTATAATAGTTAGTACTATAATCGTTATGTATATTAATAAGATAGTAGTAACATAGTAGTAACGTAGTATCATATACCACACACTATTAGTCTGTCATGATATGATACACACAGATATATATATATGTATACTTGTATGTGTGGTTCTATACCCATGCTAATTGCTGCCTCCCTCAGTGCAGCAGTGCAGTATGGAGGTGTGTAAGAAAGGGAAAGGAAGGCTTAATTCCTGCCAAAGCTGCAGGCTGGCAGTGGCCCCACCCTACAGGACTGCCTGTGTTCTCGTGCCTCCACTGCCTCAGCACAGCAGGGATGTGATTAGCTGCCACTACTGGAGTTTGACTGAGAGACGGAGGGAGACGAAAATTATAGTAGGATGGAGCGGGAATGGAGGAGGGGAAGAGGAAATTGGCCATATACGCTTTCCTTTGGGATGGCCCCATTGATTTTAACGTATCACGAGACCATAGAGATGGAGCAGAAGATGAGTTGGGGGTGGGGGAGCAGAGAGAGTGTGTGAGAGTGTGTATGTGTGGTGGTGGGGGGGGGGGGGGGGCGGCATGAAGTGGCCATCTATGTTTTCCTCTCATAAAACATCATTGATTGGACGACATTGTGTGACAGTATGTGTGTTTGACTGAGGGATGGAGGAAAAATAAAGGATCGAGAGAAAGAGAGAGAGAGGAAGAAACTGAAAGCCAGAAAGAGAAAGAAACTAAGAGAGAGAAAGTGAGAGTATGAGAGACAAAAGAGACAGATAACAGAAACAGAAAGACTGATGGAGAAAAATGAAAAATAAAGACAGAGGAAAGAGACAGAGAGAAGACAGAGCGATAGAGAAAGAGAAGGATGCGAGAAATGAGAAATGAGAGATGAAATGAGAGACAGAGATGGACTGCAAGCGAGTGATAAAGAGAAAAAGAGAGAGTCTTTAGAAGGGGGAAGGGGAATTCAGATCATACACACTTGTCATGGAGCACGAGGAAGCTCCACTGAGTGCTATTTTTCACTAGATCATGTTGTTCCCCGTTGGCTATTTCTAAATGGACATGTCTGAGAGATTGTGTGTGCATGGGTTGGTCATGTATGTTTGATGTGTTTACATACATGTGAGCGTGCACTTAGATGTGTATGTACGTGTGAGATGAAGATGTGTGGAGCTCTGTGTTTGGAGGCTTTGTGAGCTATCCCACAGTCCATAGAGCAGCTCCTGTTCTAATAGACTCCATCTGTCTGCTCCCATCACCCACAGAGAAGGCAGAGATCCTGCTAATATTTATGCTCACACCATGCAAGTGATGGCGGCCCCCTGGAGCTCCCTCTGTAAGCCCGGACACCGGCTTGACAAACTGTAGCTGGGATGATACTCGGCTGCTTTTACGTTTCTATGGCAAGGCCATTACCGTTAACATGGAGCAAATTCCCAGCTGTGAAACTGAGAGCACTGAGTATCAGATACTGGAGCTATAAAAGGCTCATTTTACTGACATGCGGTGTTCAACACCTAGTAATTTAAGCAGCATCATTGGCATTTATTATTTACAATTATTATTTACAAATATTCAACATTATTGACAATGAGAGCAATACCAAAGTGTTAACAAATAATTTCTGTCGCTGATTTTGCAAAGCATTCAATCGAGAGGAAGTATTTTAACCTCAGGAAGGCAGCAGCATATAGCTGGTACCTGTGTGAGCAGGTAGTAAATAGAAGAGCTATCCATGACAGAAAAATGTAGCTTTCCTTCCACACAGGGTTCTTAACAAACCAGCCTGCAGCTTCTCCAGCAACAAGAGAAGCACAGTTCACTGTAAGTGATTTGTCAGAATGAGTTAACATTAGCTAATTTATTAGCTTGAAGTTTAACTCATTCTGTAAAACTAGCTCTCACCTGAAAATTACGATCAGCTAGTCTGGAAATCTGTTCACACGCAGATCATTTAGAGAAGAGAAGTACCATCAGACTGGCTCGTCACCATGTTAAACTGGATAAATTATGCTGCTGGAACATTCAGTATTATATCACTTACTTGTGAGTGCTATTATATTGTATTTATATTTATATTGTAATAATAGTTGCATATGGTTGTTGATAAGTTACCTTTTTAACGGTTTATTGAATGAAACACATTTAAAAAAAAGCCTAAAATGTATTTGTTTTACAGCTTTTCATATTTACACAATACATTTATTATTAGCTGATTACTTCACATAATTAACTTGCAGCCCTAATATCAATCCTATATTAAATCCAGAATAGAGTCCAACAGCTTTAAGCTTTTTTCTTGCTTAATTAAGTTTTTACATGCCTTTTTAGACCTGAGTTTCTTTCTAGAGAGAAAGGGTAGACGTGCGTGCATCAGTGTGTGTGCACGTGCGTGCATGCGCATGCGCATGTTTGCAGTTAAAAGCTGGCTGTCATCATCTCGAGCCGCTGAAATGCATGGCTGCCCACTCGCCTGTTTGAGGATACACCCAGCTGTCCTAGGCCTAGCTCAACCCTGCCGCCCCTGTGTAGGATGAGAGGATGTGTGTGTGTGTGTGTGTGTGTGTGTGTGGGCTGTTCACAGACGGTTGTCAGGGCTCAGCTATTTAAAGCAAAACTCCACCGCAGTGCTGCTTTAAAAGAGAAAAAAAAGAAAGGGAAGGCGAGAACAACGAAAGGAAAACCCACTGGAATTCGGTTTTCTCCTGTACTCTGAATTCAGTATTACACTGATGTACACTGGTTTAATTCTTATAGTCAGTGACACAAGCTAGGTTCATGGTCCTGTAAAAAAAAATCATGAATTATTTTCAGCATTATGAACAACATGACTAAAGAGGATAATAGCGTTCATGGCTCCAAATTAAAAATGTAATTTTAATGTACACAATTTACACAATTTTCGTCTTAAAGCCAAATACATCAGAAATGTCTTCGTTTGTCTCACAGTGAAGCTATGTGGCCAAATAACTAAAATTATGTTTCTCCCTAATTAGCGTCTTGTCTGAATTAAGATGAAGTAAGTCTGTAAAGTAATTGCAAAAATATAAACAGTGTCTTCGAAATGCACTGTCGTCACACCCTGTCGTGAATAAAAATGTTCCAAAGCAAAACATTTCCCTCTGGTTGTCACTTGATCCTCCTCATTACAAAGTCATTAAGGAGCTAGGATACTACTGCCACATGCAAGTTAGCACTACTGCACACTGAAATGGCATTATTAGAAGTCTTAACAAAATACCCCTACGAACACGCAAGCTTGGTCAATTATGGTGGTTAAGCTGCTTTGGCAGCAGTCGATTACAGTTTCAGTGTGCTGAGACCCAGTGTGTGTTTCCTCCCCTAACCAGTGACAGCTGCAGAGAACTAGGTGAGGAGCAAGAACACTTTACACTCTCCCATCAGTTTAGAGGAGGATCTGGGCTTGAGAAAATGTGAGCGAAGCAAAGACAGGTTATTTCTTAGATTTCAGAGCTGTGTTTTGGTCTGTTTTGTTTGATTTGTTTTAATGTCTTAAATGTATAAATAAATCCTCTGCCTTACACCTGCAACAGTCTATGTGTGTGTTTCTGGGTTTATGTTTGGCTTCCCAGACGTTGTGCGGCGGCCCCTCCCCAGGCCTGCGCCACACGTCTTTTAACTACTCAACAAGCTTATAATTAAGAGAATTTAGAGGCACTGAAACATATGTTGGACAAAGTGTATCAGGTTTGGAACATTTTTTCACCACAGGGCAAGAGTAAGGTGATTTCTCTATGACTATCAGCAGGACACTGACTGCAGAATGACGACGCAACTTTTGAGGTCTATAAATAGGTGAATTGAGTCAGATGTACTTGAGCTGGGAAATTACCAAACTCTGCCGGTGGCCAGCCTTCTAGGAAAGCTTGAATACCCCTGCTTTATTGTATGCTATCATCTATAAAAGTGGACTTTAATCAATAAAAGTTGAAAAGATGAAAAAGAAATTCAAATGAAAAAAGGCATTGAGAAAACATACATGCATTATGAAAAACAGATCTTTTACTTTCCACACAGGATCAGCAACCTCAGTCGCTGAATCCAAACTTACTTTCTACCTGCCTTACATTTCCCTACACAGGCCATGAACTACTTGTTTTCACACCACACACTGCACACTGCAGGTCAAACACCAAGCCATTTCAGATGCAGACGATGTCAGGGGTTTTCTAAAGTGAAACCAGCGCGCTGCTTTTCCTAGGAGAGTCTGCATCCATTAACATCTGCTGTGGTTTTACACACCCATAATGCAGGTGAGTAACAGCTTGCCCTCTCATTTACACAGACTGTTATTGACGGACATGTCCACAGGGCATGTGAAATGCCCCACTCAATGTATTTCAGTAAGACCATTTGCATTAAGTAGATAAGTGTGTGAGTTCATACTGGTGAGGTGCAGCGAGTTGCCCGGGGCTGTGTTGGTCAGAGGTGCTCCTGCCCCGTGGTTTTGATAAGAATGTGAGTGTCCAGAAAGCCTTTGGCCAGGCTTTCCCTTTCCATGCCAACCGGCCCATTGACCCCTGCTGAACCTGCCAGCATTTCCCTCAGCTGTGGAGGAAATTGCATTCGCGCTCGTCTCCAAGCACACAGCACCCACTTATCAAGCATAAAATGAGTCAGCGTTTCTGCCCAGGCTGCCACCACCACCTTCCCAGAATCCCTCACTGCTTCCCAGATGCAGCTCAGCACCGGCCTCCCAGAGGAGCAATCAAGAACAAGCAGCCAGCAGCAACAGTCACTGAACCAGACATGAGTCAAGCATGGATCAAAAGCCGCTACCAGCAAGTGTGTCAGTGTGCTGGGTGTGTGTGTGTGTGTGTGTGTGTTCTCAGACTCATTCAGTGGCTGTGTGGCTTTGTTTTCAGAGTGTAGCTGCAGCTAGTGCTGGCTGACAGACATACAGAAAGTCATATGGATAGATATGTTTCAAATACATCACAGTATTTGATAATAATAAAATAATAATAATATGATAATATTTAATGTTACTAGTTAATAAAATTGTAGTTTAAAATAATCTGAAACCAAATTGCAAGTGACAGCCTACTGAATGCCCAGCACTGACCAGAGAGTCCAGACATCTGTTCAGTTCAGCCAGATTGTTTTTTTTTTTTTTTTTTTTTGTAATAATCATAGGCGAAATCTAAGAAATTACCAAACATTTGAATTATAAATACAGTTAAAACTACAGTTGTCTGACACCAGTACAGCTATACTTATACAGCTGATACCTTCCAGTACTAGTTCCAGCCCATTTCCCACACAACTCTGAAAATGTTTGAGAAACCCCTTATTATGGGAAACCAAACAACTCTGTGAACATTATGTATTTGTGTAGCAATTAATCCTATCAAGTAGTGGAGCATAGTCAGTGTTAAGATGCTGTTAATTAAGTGTTTGCTCAATATTCTAAGAGTCTGTAAATGTATTTGAGAGAGGCTTTAATAGTATTTAATAATTAACAGCACATCAGACAAGGGTTTATCCACCTATTTTATGAGGTCAGTATGATTCTCTGTACAAAATAATACGCTGTGGTGTTAGAAAGTGGATCAATGTTTCATTTGTCTTTTTATGGCTTCTGTTTCCTATGGATAGTGAAAAGTACGCGCAACACGTAACAAGAATTGTAATTTAGATCGTATTTTCAAACACTGACCTGACTGGGCATCAGTATAATCAACACAGGTTAAACTGCTCTCACTGGTGTAATTACAGCAGGAGAAATGTAATCCAGCACAGATTACAAATGACAAGATGAAAAAATATTATCAGTAATTTAATCTTTCAGATTGCTTAAATGTTGTATTGAAAAATTGATTTCATACATAAAGTTACAGCCCTACAACCCCCTATTTCTTTCCTTCCCATACACACACATTTTAAGAATGGACGAGAATGAATATGAATTTTTATTGTCATTTCCAAACAAAACATTTTATGTGAAAAAATCGTCATCTATATCTGTTGTTACGGTTATTCTACTCTGATTTTGTTAAATTATTTCTGATTTTAGATGTCATAATCCAGATTACATGAATTAAATGACTACACAACATTGCACAGAACACAGGATATAATAGTACATATTAACTATGTTAGGTCCACTATCTTCTGCATGGTGCACCTTGAAGTGCTTGGTAACTGGTAGGTATAAGACAGAGAATATAAGGTAGATCTGAGGCTGGAGAAAGACTACAGTGAGTTTATTCAAAAAGCATGCACTACAAAGGATAATGGCAGCGTTCTATCATGACAGATCACAGAAGCTGGCACACAGCTGAGTACGAACCAGCCCCCTCCAGAACACAAGCTATGTATCCGCCCAGCTAAAGAAACTGTGACAGTTTGTCTCATGAGAGCAGAGACTGGCCGGTCCAGCTTCACCATGGCCACTGGCTAACATGACAACATAATGCTAACATGGCTGAAATAAAGAGATAAAAACAGATTTCTCAGCCGGAACAGTCAGCTTTAACCAAACGGAATTAGACAGCCAGCTTCACAGCTAAGTCTGCATCAGAGATCAACTGCTGCCTGACGAGAGACACAGAGAGATAGAGAGAGAGAGAACAGCTGCAGCACAGTGCAGGATCTGCCGTGTTTTGACAAGGATCATATGAGTCATTGGGCTGAGAGGAAGAAAACTGGTGAAGAAAACTGCATTGAATTGTATGCAGGATAACAAACTCATATTTGAGACACTTAGACTTTGAATATAGAAATGGACTCAGGAAACAATTTGGAGTATCTGGAGAAATAACAATGAATAACAAAGACTAAACTGAGAGAAAATGGCCGAGATTAATAATAATACGTCAGTTAAGCTTCAAATGGTTTAAGTAAGATGAAATTTAGATACAGTTGGATTTTCCCTTTTTCTTTTGTTTGCTTGTATATTGCTTTTTTATTTTGAGGCACCCCTATAGATTTTTGTTAACAAATGATTTATTTCTAAGTAATCTACTTAGGTAAGGATTAGGTGTAGAGTTATATTTAAATAGAGTTATATTTTAGTAGAGTTAGATTTACATTTACATTTAACAGATATTCAGTGAAATGTCACTGCTAGACATTGTTTTTATTTACAAAGTATCTACAATGGACCAGATTAAAGTATTGCTATTCTTGTGTTAATTAATTACATTTCACATAACTAATTTATTTCAGGTCTAGCATTGCTTTTGACACTGTTACAAATGTAATTAGTCTATTCTTTCTGTCCTAATACGAACTATCATCCATTTAGCTTTAAATTTCTTTTTTTTATCACTGAGGTGTGAACACCAGTATGGAACTTTTGCAAATATTTAACTGTATTGTTTAAACCAGATCAAACCCTTGATTTGTGTGTGGTGGGACACACAGGCTTTAGAGCTGAATAATTAGTGGCATGTATCGAACAAAGGGAGGGAAACAGTGGCAGCAACAAACGCAAGGTGCTATCAATAGCAGAGCTTTTTATACACTGGCAAGACAACCCACTCTTCCGGGCTCTGCTTTCTCTCTCTTCTGCTTTAGATTTGATTTCAGCCTATTTTTAGCTGACAGGAGGATTCTATTTTAAGAAAAAAAGCTCCTGTCATTGATTATAATAATAAACTGAATCTCACTACAGGTGTTGCAGGTCCAGCCAGCGGTAGACTAAAGGAATTGTGATGGAACAATCTTTAAATTGCAAATTACTGCCACACATATAGAGCCACTGTGAAACCGTAAGCTGGATCCTGTTTCTGTTCATTGTTTGGATGCATATTGATTCCTCTACCACAATACGAAAAGACCTGATAATACAAGAGTCAGTCCAATTTCTTTGATGAAATGTAGACCATGCGTACCATGCAAAAAAGTATTACAGGAAGGCACAAGGCAGACAGCAAATTCTGCATCGGCTGCATTTAATAGACCAAAGTGATCCCTATTTCTCTCATCGAATATAGTGTAAGGGCACTACGCAAGAGAAAAGAGACAGACAGAGAGAGAGAGAGAGAGAGAGAGAGAGAGAGAGAGAAGGAAAGATAAGCTGAGAGAGTGGGAGAAAAAAAGGAGCTTGAGTGCACAAATAAGTGGTGGTGGTGGTGGTGGGGGAGGGGGGTTGAGTGCAAAGTAGATCTACATTGCTGTAATTGCCGTAAAACAGGCTGGGAGTGTGCCTATAGCCTTGTTGGAGAATGTGCTGGTATACACATCGCCTCACCGGCACTGTCACACTCCCGCAGAAACAAGCTCAATAGCCTCAGGAGCAGGCCATGGAAAAGCATTACGCAATCATAATACTAACCCTATTTACTTGACTCATACATAAAATAAGACGTTTATTCAATTTATGGACACACGTAGGTCGTCTGCAAAATCACCAGTGTAAAATTAACACCCGGAGAGATAAATTTAACAGCGGTATAGTGGGAATATGTGTTCATAGTTACCAGTATTAAAGCAACACTTACACCCTTGTTAACCTTTTAACATTAAATCAGAGTAAACACCTGACATAATTTGCACATTTATATTATTGCTGTCAACCTCTGGTCTGCATTTTTGCATACGTAACTCTCTGTTCTGCACTAATATTGTCTTGCCCTCTTGTTTTGTTGCTCTCGTGTTTTTCTTGTACTCTCTTTCGTCTTGTCTGCACTTGTGGTCTTGTGGTGTTCTGTTCTGTTCTGTTCTTGTGTTGCTCCATGATCCTGGAGGATCATTGTCTACTGTGTGTATATGGTTGAAATGACAATAAACCTACCTGACAAAAATTAACACTCCTCTACATGATGTTAGTGCTAAAAATAACTCCACTAGAGTAGAATTTTAACTATTACGTTTCTACAGTTTTTGGAGGAAATCCAAAAAAGTACCAATTAAACTAGTATTTTGACACTTTTGGGACAATATTATGGTCAATATTAAAGGCTTTCCTGGCATCCCAGTCCTAGGCCAGGTTCTCTGGTTTTCCCCAAGTATAGACAGTCATCTTCACGTTTGCCTCTAGGTCATGGTGCCAGGTGTTTCTTGGTCTGCCTCTTTCGCGTTTCCCTTGTGTCTTGTGGTGCTGAACGCAGGCATGCAAAGAGTGTGACCAATCCATCTCCACTGTCTTCTGAGGATTTCATCCTCTGTAGGCTGCTGCCTCATTTGCTGCCACAGTTCCTGGTCACTGATAATATCTGGCAGATTTACAGGATTCTTCAGCAGCAGGTGTTGATAAGAGTCTGCATTTTTCATGGCAGTGGCTGTTGTTCTCCAGGTCTCTGCTCCATACAGCAAAACAGGCTTCGACATGGTATTGATGATCCTGATCTTAATGTTGGTGGTCAGGTCTGATGACCTCCAAACATTTTTCATCTGATACAAAGCTACCTGTGTCCTACCAATCTAGACTTTCACATCAACATCTGTCCCACCCATTTTGTCAACAATGCTGCGATTCTTCTAATGCTTCACCCTCCAGCATGATAAGGGTAACATTGGCTGTACTGACCTTGAGCTCCTTGCTTTTTCCTTTGTTAACACTGAGGCCAAGGCATGCTGAGTTTACTGCAATTTACTTTGTAAATTGGCCAGGTCAGAGTAATTAAGGTCATCCAACTGTGTCCAGAGGATCCACTGTATGCTGGTCCCCTTCTGAGCTGTAGGCATCTTCATAACCCAGTCTATGGCTAACAGGAACAGAAAAGTTGACAACAAGCATGTTTACTTGCCTGCCCTTGGGAGGCATTGGTGAGTTGCTGGCTGTATACCACCTTGCAAGGCATCCCTTCATGTGAGTTCCTGATGATGTTAGTGATCTTCTCTGGCACCCCAAAAGTCTAAGGTCTCAATTCACAATGTTTCAGTTCATAGTTCCAGTCTAGTGACTATTCCAGAATGAAGTGCAATGTTGAAATCTGGTCAGTGCAGGATCTGTTCTTGTGAAATCCTGAGCTGCTGGGGATCGACAACGTCTTTTATCCTGTTCAGGAGAGTCATTCACTCTGTTGAATGTGTTGCCTGGGATGGACAGCAGAGTTATCCCTGGAAGTTAGAATGGGTATATCCCTCCTTCCACTCCACTGATGGCACTTAGTCCCCATCCCAGATGTTTCCGCTTGCCTTGGCATCAGCTTTTATCACTTCTGCCAGTACGTTGTCTGGCCCCTCAGACTTCTCATTGCAAAGTCGTTTGATGGCCTTACAGATCTGCTCTTTAGAAGACACACCACAATCGCTGATCACTGTCAGCTGACTGGACATCCACCGGATTCTGTGGAGTTTTTCTGTTCAGTAGTTCCCCATAGTGCTCTACTCATCTGTATTTCTAAACTTTTCACATCTAGAAATTATCTTTCTGTCTTTGCTCCTCACCAGTCTCTCAGACAGGCTGTACTTTATGGAGAGCCTCTTGATGGTCAAACACAGGCCCCTTGTGTTGCCATGGTGAACTGCTTCTTTTGCTTCTGCTGCCAGCATTTTCATGTAGTTCCTTTGCCTGCCAAGGTGTCTGGTGAGATCCATTTATTGTGGCAGTGCTTTTTAGTGCCTAGCATTTCCTGGAAAGTTGCTGTCCCTGCCTCTTTTAAACCTTGCCACTTCTCATCAATAGTCTCTTACTCTAACAGCTCTTGTAGGACCTAGAACTTATTGGAGAGAGTGATCTCAAACCTGGGGGCTTCTTTCAAAAGTGTGCTATTATACCTCTGGTGTTTGCTGCTCCCCACAGTTAAATTCCTCTTCAGTTTCAGTATTATGCGCGAGACCAGAAGATGGTGGTCTGAAGTCACAACGGCCCCTTATTTGACAAATTTGAAGATATCTTCTGCACCTTTCCCGAATGCTCACATGGTTGGTTTGGTTCTCCATACACAGGTCTGGTGATACTTAAGTAGCCTTGTATATCTTTCTGTGATGAAAGAAAAACTGCCACAAGTGACTAGCTGGCCTGTGGCACATAGGTCGGCAATTCTCTCTTTCGTTATTCATGTTGCCCACACTGATGGTGATGATGATGTTTTATCTTGGGCGGGCCTGGAGAATAGTCAGCAGTCTGTTTTAAAACGTCTCTTCTTCCTCAATGCTTTAAGCCACTGGGGGATGTAACTGGATGATGTCCTTGTTGATCCTCCTCTTCTTTGTTTGGAATTAAGCAGTGGGCCATGTGCCACAGTCTAAATAGAGCTCTTGGGGCTGTCTTGGTCAAAATCAAGGCCACGCCCTGGCTGCCGGGCATGTTGTCTTCCTTGTGGCCTGAGAACAGCAGCAAACATACCTATAGTGCAATACTCATCACCCCGGAAAGTTTACGCAATGTCCACATTTGCTGTCTAATTATTGTCTGTCTGTTGTCCTCTGTTTTTTGTAACCTGCACTCTGTTGAATTTTGTATGTTGCTATATGTTGCACTGTGGTCCACAGAGAAACCTTGTCTCTCACTTTTGCACAGCTGCTGATGACAATAACCTTGAAACTCTTCTGTGCCTAGCTTCCTCTTACTGGAACCAGTCCACCTTGACTTACTGATTTCTAGCATGTCAAGATTATAGCATCTCATCTCAGTTGCCATGTGTGCTGTCAGTTTCAAACATGGTTCTGACATACCGCGTTCTAATGGTTATGGTGGTCCTGGTAGAGATGATGGTCATCAGTCCAGTATCTAGTTCTCCAGTTAGAGGTCCATCTTCCCCCAGTCCCGTAGTTTCTTTTGGGTCTCTTGATGGCATGTACCAAGATGTTTTTACATGATGAGTTTGGTGAACACTTGCCCAACCTTCCTCCCTTTTCAGAAGAGTGTTTTGGATGATTTGATTGGGATTTAAAGCTGGATATACAAGGATGAAACAAAACATTACATACTACGAAATAGATACATGATATAGTCCAAAGTGGTAAATACAACGACATAGGCAATGCACAACAACTAATGATACAGTAATGATACAATAACAGACAATCCACCGACCTAGACTGATATACAGGGGTATATATGCTAACTAGACATTAGGAACACCTGAAAAGGACTAAGGTGGAGACCAATATCAAAATAACAACAAACTTAATTGGAAGATGAACACATGGCATATGTACACAAAGACACACAGTCAAGAAACAGGGACACAGCATGTGCACAGGTGCACACAGCACGTGGGACCATCTGCGGCTGAGGTTTGAGATTTAAATATAACTACTAAAGTAAATTACAAGTAGTAACATTTATTTACAACAGAAATCAGCATCACACCACAATTCCAAACACTTCATGATCTAAATTGCTATGATTTCTTGGCAAAGTTGCAGTAAGGTACAATATACATTTTGTCATCTGTATTGTTAGCAAGCTGCCTATATGGTCTGTGGTACTGTGGCAAATCATCCACACAGATCACTGTGAAGACATCTGTTGTCTCCTCAATGCAGAAAGCTTTAAGGTGTACATCAAAACATCCTGTGCTGACATCTGTTAAAAAGAAAGTCAGCGTGTTCAAAATTGTTTTGACAATCCTATTAAAATGTCTCATTTTTTACATTAATATTGTTTAAAATTAATATTCTTATTTGATATGTTGGTCCCGTTGAAAGTTATTGTTCCATGACTTTTAACCTGACCAAACTGAAAAAATTAAAAAATTTAAATTGATTCACAGTTTGAATCAAAAGGATTGAGCTCCAGAAAATCATCATTTCTGTTGATCTCCAAATATCAAGAGTTATGAAAGGCACAATGCCCGAATAGCAGTTCAGGATCTTTACATCCATCATCCATTTTCAAGCCACTTGGTCTGTTTTTAGTTAAAACTCTGAATTCTTTCAGATGAAGTGTTCAGTCATGAAATCGCTTATTGGGTATTGAAATACAACAAATTCTACAGAACTGCTTTGAGTAAATCATGCATGGTTGCATGGTGGCAAGGTTGTCAAAGGTTGTCAAAGACATTAAAAATTGCAAGGAATTGAGCAAACATGTAATCTTAATGCCAAATGTCTAAAGATGGGTTTTGGGAAAGGGTATTATAATGTTCTACATGAGCTGCAAAGAATCAACCCAATATTATCTTCGCTGAACACTGACTGCAACCCTGTCTTATCAGTTAAACAAAACCACCTGAAATAGGCAGTGTGAAGCCTCTACAAAACCAAATGTGCCAAGTAATGCCAAATTATCACCAGTATCCTGAATAGCAGAACCTTTTAATGAAAAAGGCACTTCAACTCCTTCAGTCTCCAAAATTCTCCAGTCATCAACATAAATAATAAGAATAAAGAATAAATCCTAATACTTAGTCCCCTGAGTAAAAGGGTGTAACAAGGTGAATATTTTTTGAATATAGACCTGGCTAGAATCTGGCTTTCCAACTTGTTGCACTGGAATGTGGTCAACTCACGTTGTCACATCACTCACAGCTGTGACTCCTGAGGTCAGTGGAACGCAGCACTAACCCTCAGTTCTTACTATCGGCCCCGCCCCAGTTTACGGTGTAACCCCGAGCTAAAGCACTCGCCCTGAGCTAACATGATTTGGCTCTGCAAATATACTGTCCTGTCCTACTACAACATCACTACATGATCACTCAGGCAACACTACATCTTTCTCAGCACATTAGCCACGTGGATAACATACCTACATGGATTTCAAAGTCCTTGTTTAAAGTGCGTAACTACAGTCACTGCACCTAAAATAAAATTTGACTTAAGTATTACTCTGTGAAATTTTACCTTTGTTGACAGAAAACATCAGTCAGTCTACACCCATTGCGGCTGAAACCGCATCTTATCATTCATTCTAACTATGTCAACTGCAACACATGTGGTTGTGATTTTGTTACAATGCCTCTCAACATTAATATCTGACAAACGAGAAGAAAATGGTGCATGGAAAGTTTAGAGAAAGCTGAAAATGAGTGTTTGAGCTCACTGGGTGTCAGTTTTGTGCCCACTTTCACTTTAACACCTGTATCATAAACTGAGCAACCACAACAATCACCTACAACCAAGCAGACACACACATACATGCACAGAGTGTATCTGAAGTAGTACATTTATTGTGATTAGCTATACCTGGTGCATTGTAACATAACTAAAAGATTTAGCCACGTCCCTAGACCTAGTTTAATAGTCTGTAATATTAAATATGCTTGAATAGCTTTTAATTTGACAGTATTTCTACGAGAATTCCCAGGGCTGATCTTACTTGGAGTCGCTAGATATGATACATTTATTCTGAATGGAGACCTGAATATTCCTACTAATTAAAAGAATGAAAAACACAGTGTTAAACACTGATAATGTTTCAATCTTACGAAAGACTAAAAGGGAATTTTGGATCCAAAGAGGTTCTTAGATGGCAACGCTGATGCTAAGGTCTCTAATATTATGACATTTGAGCCATACAATAATAGCTGCTCTTTAAAAGATCGTCTTCAAAAAATTCAACAATGCTTTGCTGTTTTAAATCTCAGCAAAAGGTTAAAAAGATGGTGACTGACAGAATCTCGCCATGGTAAAATAAAAAGTGTTTATGAGATTAAGGGAATCAGTCAGCTGAAAGAAAATTGAAGAAAACTAGGCTCCCACTTCACTGTGTTATATACATAAAAGCCATGACTGCACATAGAAAAAGCAAAACGTATGTCAGGAAAGGACTACTCTTCCAAGATTATTACAGAGAATGCTGAAATCTCTTGAATATAGTTCTCCATCACTGACCAACTACTTAACATCGCTCCCACCCCTCCGCAGCCCTGCATCTAAAGAAGAACTTGTGTTGTTTATCACTAACAAAATAATTTCACTTAAAAAAGAAGTATTGCTGGTCATGTAAACCCAAACAAGCCTGTAAAAAGGATGTAAACTTGGAAAAATTCACCTGTAGTACATTAAATGTAAGCCTCATGTACTGACCCACAGTGGGTGTTTTAAAGAGATTCAGTTCATGTCCTGAGGATTATTAATACATCTCCTCAGACAGGCATCTTCCCAGATGCCTTTTAAACAAATTATTGAACTGTTTTTTGTGAGGTTTTTTTGCACTGTCTCTGGCAGTCCTGTCCTGCCAGCACTTGTGTAGTCTATTGTTGTCTTTTAGTGTTTGTTTTTTTTTCTGTGTGTTGCACCATGGTCCTGGAAAATGTTGTTTCATTTAATTGTTTTACTGTGTACAAGGTTAAAACGACAGTACACATCTACCTGACTTGACTACTTGACTTCTAAACAGCTGTTGTAAAACACTTACAGAAGAAATCCAGCCTAGATAGTAATGCTTTCACCAGCTATGTGTCGATATCCAACCTTCCATTAATTAGTAAGATACTAAAAAAGAAGATTCAGTCAATAAATTCCTTTGTTAGAGAAAATAGTATCCTGGAAGAATTTCAGTCAGAACAGATCAGCACCAGGCAGAAAATACGTTCTTCTCCCTCAAGACAGGGTTTGATATCATTGACAATGAAATCACAATCAACTATATTATATTATATTATATTATATTATATTATATTATATTATATTATATTATATTATATTATATATTTTAATAATATATGGAAACTTATACAATTATAAATATAACTAACTATGTGATTGTTGTTGTTATGATCACTTATACTCTTTTTTCATCTACTCATTTAGAGTAGATGAAGTACTGTATTCTTACTGGCTCCCTAATGTGTCCCCCCATAGTATTGTATAGTAATTTATTTTTAAGTGAAGTATTTGTAAACTTAGATATATGTATAAACATATAGGTTAACCTGTAATCCCCCTTTTTACCCTCAGTGTTGATTTGTTCTGTTGTGTTCTGTGTTGCACCTACGGTCCAGGAGGACGATATTTGGTCTCACTGTGTTCTGTATGCATATGGCTGGGATGACAATAAAGCTTTACTTACTTATTTACTTACTTACTGTCTTGAAAAGCTGGTGTGTTTTTCTGAGTGTTTTAAACTGGTTCAAAACATACACCAGTGGGTGAAATTTTCTCTCTGTGCCTGAGAAAATTTCATCTGTTGCATGAGGGAGCCGCTTTGGTCCATCATCGTTTTCACTGTACATTCTGCCACTTGGTGACATAAAAAGAGAGCACAATGTATCTTTCTATAGTTATGTGGATGACAAGCAGCTGTAGATCTCTCCTGAACCCATGATGCAGCAGCTATAAACTCTATTATTACCTATATTTTGGCATAAATAAATGCATGAGCAGTAATTTCTTAAAGTTAAACGAGGACAGAACCCTAAAGCAAAAAGGGAGCTGCAGTGCTCCAGCACTCCAATACATCCAAGCAGTCTTGCTGTTATCTTGGCTTTAGATCTAAAGTCTCACATTAATAAGGAGCCGAAAACATAATTTTTCCACCTTAGAAACATACCTAAATTATGACCTCAATAGATGCTGAAAAACAGACTCTTGCCTTTATTTCAAGCCGACTTGATTATGGTAATGCACTTTTTACTGCACCCCCCAACCCCCCACCCCCCGGAAAAAAAAAAAAAAAAACACTGAAGGACTTCAGCTCATTCAAATCTCTGCAGCTTGCCCATTAACCCGGAGCTGAGAGAACGGAGCACATTAGTCCAGTTTTAGCTGTTCTGTACTGGCTTCCTGTACCATTTAGAACTGATATTAAGGTCCTCCTCCCTATATACAAAACCCTTAATGGGCTGGGACCAAGCAATGCTAACTCCCTTGTTAACTATTTGTCTTCAGGGAAAGTAACCTTTGTCACTACCTATAGATGTTGAAGCAGCTGGCTCACTTCATAGTTTTTGAAGAACTAAAAAATGTCTCTTCTTACTTTGACCATGGCTGTCCTGAAACAGGCCTGAAATTCTTTTAGCCCATTGCGTTGTACTGCTAAGCTTCTTTTGAATAGAATTCTGTGCATTTTATTTTTAGCTTGAATTACAATTCACTTTATTATTATTTGGGGGTTAGTTTAATGTGTTCTTTGTATTTGGCACTGCTGTATTAAAAGAGTGCTGAAGAGCATTTTATAAGTTACATTACATTACATTACATTACAAGTTACATTACACTACATTACATTGCATTACATTCATTTGGCAGCCGCTTTTATCCAAAGATATCCTTAAAATACGAGGGAACACTCAAGTTCCAGGACAGTGTGAGAAGCAGAAGAGAGTGCTAAATGCTAAAATCTTTATGTCAGAGAAGTGCAAGAAGACATTTATGCTAGTTTACAATGTAATGCTATCAGGGACATCACATTCTAGCAAAACTGTGAATCTGGAAATTACAAACCATTTTTGCCCCGTACTGTGATGTGTTTCCAGATGAAACATGGTATCAAAGCAAGTCTCTGAGTTTGCTGAGCTTTTAGCTTTATGATAGGTGCAGGTTGAGGAAGGAGTGCTGGGGTATTGGGATAATATTATCTCTCAGTATTATTTCTCCCTCCCCACTGGTTCATGGTGGCGTAATTTAAATTCAGAGGATGTTTTAGAAGTGGTCAAAAGTCATAACATTTTGATATCAGCGACATGATCTGACAAGGTATATGGCCTGTATGACTTGGATTCGTAACGTTTTGCTTCTGGTTTGTGGCCAATGTTGTTCACAAAAGAAGTTAGTATTCACCCAAACCACCCAAATAGTTTCCATAAAAATACATCACCAAACCTTGCCTCAACCTGCTCAAACTGAATCCTGTTCCTCATTTAGGTTGTTCTGACTTGTTGGTGATGTTCAGGACACAGCATGTCTTATGGCAATTTCAGACACCACCAGGGCTGCTCTTCACAAACAATTGTAGATTAAAACAGTGTCTTCTAAACCAGAGGTCCCACTGGGCTGAGGACCGGTATTGGTCCATGAGTCATTTGGTACCGGGCCTCACAGAAAGACAGAATAAAAATGTTTTCATGATTGAAGCTTGTCTTGATCACATGATATGGTACATCAAAAATGTAGCTCCCAAGCTAGTAAAAATGAGTAAAAAACAAACACACTTTATTTTTAGTTGGATCTGTACCGGTTCGTGAAAATATTGTTTTACATGAAACTGGTCCGTGGCGCAAAAAAGGTTGGTGGCCACTGTTCTAAACCATGTTGGTAAGTCTGTGTGACCTGACTGAAGATCTATTTGATCTATCTATCACAAATTGAAGTTTGTGCCAGTTTAGAGATGTTTTGGTGATGTATTTTTAATGGAAAAATTAAGCAATCTATTAGTTTCTAGTGATTGTAAGCAATGTTAACCTTTCAGCAGCACTTATAAACTAAAGAGGGAAAATCTGGATACCAAACACGGCTTGGCTGATTGACTGCATCAGAAGTAAATGGAAAATTGTGTACATTTGATTTGTTGCCAAATTATTCCTTTTACCCTGTGCATGTGAAAAGGGACCATAAAAGCACACATATACATATGCATGCTCTATGGATAGTATAGTTTTCTAGTGTTCTGATTGCTGGAATATGCTGGAATCAATGAATTCGCTACAAACATGCTGCAAAATGTTGATTGAAACTAACTAAAATAAGAAATCATGAAACATTAATTCTTATTTTCTGGTTATTAACTGTCGCACAAAGGCAAATGATTCAGAAACAGAAAAGCAGTTCACAAATGTGCAGACGCCTCATGGATTTTAAATAGCTGCCCTGGTCATATTGCCTCAGAGCTACTCTAACACTATGGATGGAGAGTTAGAGATGCATTTGTGCAGATATGTCCTCTCTAATCTAAAAGGGAGTGGTCTAAAAACTAAAGACCTCAGGAGTGTATTCATAACTGTCTACAGCAATATGTCCTTCTGAAAAATGTTAGGCAGTATATAAATGGAATAATTTATTGACCTCACGTCAATAGATTGTCCACCTAGATCGTCCCCACGCAGTTCTGGATGTGCGATTGTCGTCGTGCCGGGGCAGGCCGTGAAGTTGAGGGGCGGGGTGGGGCATGCAGTCCAAAATTCAGTCAAAAATTAGGTACGCATTTGCGCTGTGAAGACTGACAACTGCCACGCATTTGCACACCACTTATGTCACTGCGTACTTGTGTACCACTTATGTCAACCCCTGGTTATACAATATGCATAAAGCGTATGGAGACCCGTCGACATGCACATACTGTACACATACATGTGCTGTAGAGGCAGTGTGTTCAGCCCCCTCGCTGTGTGAAGGCTGCAGATTGAGATGTTTGTGAAAGCAGCAGAGAATGAAGGACTGACGGGCTCCATTGTAATGTGACTGTAATCTCATTTGCTCTAATGCTGTTTCTCTCATTGTCTCCTGCTATCAGCGCAGAATAGAGTTCAGCTCCGTGCGGGGACACATTTATGACTCCATTCTTTACAGCAATCTCATTCTATACCAGCAGCCAAAAAACGTACAGGACAAAAATCATTTGAGGAAATGTTTGTGATGAGAATAGAAAGAGGATCCGCTCTTGAGTCCATTTGGAAATTATTGGCCCAGGCAGATCTTAATTAATGCTAAGTCCTATTTCAGTGACAAGCTTTTTTCTGGAACAGTCCAGAGGGGTAAGGAGTGAGTCCTGTAGCGTTGCCATAAAAAAAAAAAAATCCCATTTCAATTCCAAATGCTTCTGCTGACCCAGCGAAGAGAAAATGTCCATGTGTGTGAGTGAGGGAATGTGTGTGTGTGAGTGTTGGGGGGGGGGTGGATTAACAAGCAAGAATGACAGCAAGGAAAAAGGAAAAGTCACTGAAAGAGGAAATGAGGTACAATGAGAGACAGAAACAGAGGGAGAGAAAGAAACGGAGATATATGGACATACAGTGTATGGCGAGTGAATGAGTGAGTGAGAGAGAGAGAAGGAGGGGGAGAGATAGAAAGGTCGCAAGCAAGCAAGAGTTGTGGAGAGATAGAGAAGTGAGGGAGAGGGTTGTGAGGGAAGATAACAAGCGTGAGGAAGATAGGGAGTGAGCAAGAGTGAAAGAGAGGGAGAAGAGAGAAGAGAGACTGACAGAGAGAGGGTGGAATGAGAGAGAAAAAAGAGACAGTGACCAAGTAAAAAGGAGAGAGATATA
>JBBIGA010000007.1:11968850-11986382 GCA_037576975.1 Alestes dentex
CTTTGTTAACCAAATTGGATTGGTTTAACAAAATGAACTCTGCTATAAAAATTTAAATACTGGATTGGCAGTACTGGCAGATATGAAATATTAAAAGATTGAACTTGATCTCACATCTCAAAGTATATATTCAATAAAATTTAAAGATTTATAATTATAGTGTTAAAAATAATTAATCACAATCACTTTATCTGATGATGTTTAGGTGTTACTTTCTCTAATTTGTCTCTAAAAATGGGGTGTAATAGTGCATTGAAAAATCATGATCTCACAATGCAAAAATGTGACAGTGCATTGAGGACATGCGACAACGAGAATGTGCCTCCTATTAATGATGATATCTAATACAACCAGCACCAATTAACAACCCAGTCAAGCACATACTTGTCATACGTCACCCAGTATTGTGAATCAAGATCAAATAGACTAAGAGTACCATTACAACCCTCCTCTAGAAAATGATTACTTCCAATTATATAGCAGTGAATTCTGTTACAGCTACATAAGTGCAGTTTCAGTTTTTTTCATTACTTTCACTAATGTTAATTATTCAAATAAACGCAGTGTTAACCGCGCATGAAAATTACATGATTCTCATAGTTCGAATGAAGCTGGGCTTCAGACTGAACATCTACAGATGATTTGAAGAGGAAAACTAGACAATTGCATTAAAAGCTTAGATCGTGTTTTTGTTGCGTTACTAATTTTTGGTGTTATTGTGCGATGAACACAAATGATCGCACAATAACACTGTGTTCACAGTGACAGCCCTAACATTTATATTAATAAATATCTCCTTGTTTTTCCAGTTTGTTAAAAGCCCAAAGTATTTATAAGATAAAATCAAGAGGTGAAAGACACAATGCTAAGATTGTACTGGACTGTGACATCCAAGTATAAAAATGTGTATGTAGGCACTTTGGCCAGCTCTTTTGACTCGAGCTAGTCTGAAGATTATATCTCTATACAATACTGTACTGAGAATGGACAAGGGGAGATAAACAGGCAGTGCAGGTCTTCATCTCCATTCTTCAACTCACTGCTTCACAGACATGCAGCACTTTTTGGTTGAAGTCTTCTGGCTGGTCAGCATATACATAGTGTCCGGCTCCTCTTATGGCCTAGAGTCGGACAGAGTAGGAGTCCAAAGTGAGTGAGACTATACACTTGGGATAAAGATACATACATATTTTAAATGCAAGTTTCTTTACGTGCTGCTCTGTATTGCTATTGCCCAATCATTCCGTTGTACTATAACTTCTGTAAAACAGTCTTACATATCTAAAGTTAACAAACTTTAGTTTCAGGACAGACGTTTATCTGTATAAACCGCAGTGTGAGCAATGTAAGAGAAGAGCCGAACGAAGAACTCACTATGATCTCCACATGGGAGTTTGGCCTCATTTCTTTGATTGAATTGCCAGAGTGGCCGTCTATGCTGGAGCGCGACCCATAGATCACCGTAATGGGGATGTCACTGTGAATCAGGCCAATGCGCTGCAACATGGGCCGTTTTGCCCAGCCATATGGAATGGTCATGTTTTTGAAGGCTGTTTCACCACTACAAATAAAAACACAGCTATTAGGAGCTTATGAGTGCTAGCATGTCAGATGCAGTACTAGTAAGAGAAACATGAAAACACACAGGGATTGTGTTATTCAGATGCTGGACAGCAATTGGGGAAAAGGGTGTAAAGCCAAATACAGTAATGAAAAAAGAAAAAAAAATTAAAAAGCACCTTGGGCTTTGGACGTTAAGGTGGTAGATGTACTCTGTGACCGTGTTGTCATTAAATACCGTAGCAAATTTCTTCTTGAAGTCTGGCCTCAGAGTCTGCACGAGAACAAGGCCTAAATTGGTGACAAAACGGCACAACCATGAAAGACTATAGCTTAAATCTATGGCAGGCAAACAAATGACAGGTAATCTCTTAAACAGCAACATCAGAATAACAGAGACTTGTTGGTGGCATCATGAATGAAATTGATGTTAATAGCAAGGCCTGAACTAGGTGTAAATATGAATAATAAGTCACTGCCTGGGATTTTAGAACAAAACAGCAGCCCCAGCACCGCATATCCAAAAAATTCATGATTGAAAATAAAACATGATAAACTCTACATTTCAAAACCAGTCTCTGAATTGTTTTGTACTATGAAAACACTGGAGAAAAAAAAATGCATGTAGCTGTCAGTGAAGAATTTTGACCTGGAGCATGTAGCAAATAGAATACCCATTCGAAATGTGTGCAGCCCTCTGTTTCTGATTAATTAATATTAAAGGCATCCTACCGAGCGGTCCTGCCAGTCGAAGACCAGCCAGGGGGTTGAAGGGGCTGAGTAAGGCCCCAAGGGCTTTGATCCACACAGGAATAGGTCTGTCGTGGTCCCCTGGCTCCGGCCGCTGCGGAAACCCCCACGGCTCCACCAGGATCAGGTGCTTGACTCTAATTTAAGGGTAAAACAGAACTGAAACTCGGTGCACTGCTTCAGTATTTTGCCAAAGACTGAAAAACAACTGCAACAAATTAGTATAGAGTAGCATAAAGATCATCATAAAATGGGTGAACATCAAGTCAAACACATTCAAGGGCAATTTTTTTGATCCTCCACTTTTTCCTAAAATGCTTGTATGCTGTTCTATCAACAACAACAAAAAACGGTATTAGCACACTCATAATAAAAATTGATAGAATCAGAAAGAGTAAAGAAATAAGCAATAAAAACAGAACAGGGAAACAGCAACAACATAAAAAACGACTGGGCCAAGTCTGGTCCATGCTTACGTACTTGTTACCAGTCACTGAGGTGAGATTGCCTGATATGTGAGTGTGCAATATCCTCCATGAGATGATTATCAAAAAAGCCCAAGGAAAGAAAGAGTAAAACCAAAGATGTATTTGTGGAGAAGAATAATCCTTCAAGGATAAATAGTTTTAAAGAGCAGCCAACGCTGCTTTAAGATTAAAATCTTTATGCCTTAATTGTACATAAAGCATGTCAGCAGGAACAAAGTATGGAAAGCAAAACAACAGCAGGCATACAACACACAATCTGAGTAATACATTCAGGCCGAAATTAAAATCTGATGTATAATATATATTTTAGCACATAAAGATATATAAAGGTACGTTTTTGAAGAGGAGAGTTTTGTAGTGGAGCTGTTAAAAGATACTATGTTTGTTCAGCAGACAAAACTGTGGAACATTCATACTCATGGGTTCACTGAAACAGATAAGACTGACCACATAGGTACTGAATGACAAAAAAAATGTTTAATAGTCAGTGGTACTGATTTAGTTTGGTTGGTACCAAAAGTTCCGAATTTCGACACCCTGCCCTAATTATAAGTGCACAGGAAAGTGTTGAAGTCATAATCTATGGTATAAATGTTGAAGTCATAATCTATGGTATAAATCCTTGAGTAATGTTTGTAATATTGAAATACCAGGCATCAGCATGATGGATATAATGAAAGAAAACTACAAAAACAGTGACATGGGACAACAGCACCTACACACTGACACAGTGAAACTGCATCTTTAGAAAGGAATCACTGCTTACCTGGAAGGGTATTTAAGTGAATAGGCTGCTGCCAGGTATCCTCCCAAGTTGTGGCCCAGCATGATCATGGTGTCCACACCCATTTTTTCCCTCCATTCCTCGATGGACTCCACAAACTGTAGCTCAGCCTCCTGAGCGTCCGTGCTGAACTGGGGCCGGCTGCTCTGGCCAAAGCCTAAGAGGTCGAAAGCGTATACGGGCCTCTGCTGGGACAGAGCGTCCAGGTTCAGGGTCCAGAGCCCAACTCCACCGCCGAAGCCATGCAGCAACACCAGAGGTGTCTTATCCTCCTCACTGCCACTAAAGACCAGCGTCCACAGCTTGTTGTCATTGGATATGTGGACAAACTGCTTGGAAAACTTGGTTTTGAGGGCTAATGAGAGTCACAGTCAGAAAAAGGGATATTATACACAAAAATGTAAGCCTTTATTTAAAAGACGACAGTGGCTTAAATTTAGCCTTGCTTAATTAGTTATGTGTAGCCAGTGCATGTAATTAAAAGAGTCAAGATTACACAAATGCAAGGATGACAAGTGCAAATATTTATAGAGTCCACCACTGCTGTTGATATCATGCATACATTTAGCATGTGATTAATGGAGCTGTTGTCTTGGGATGAAGTGCACTGCCAGTGTCACCTAACTGGCTTATACATTCTTTGGACCAAACATTAGCATGTTTATCGAGTCAAACAAATAATTACATCTTTTACATTGTCCTCATTGGTTATTCAATTCAGTATTTAGCAAAGTGCCAGAAATCGTAAATATGTTTGTCGCCTTTTTCATTCAAATTATGTTCAAAGTACAATTGTGCAGGTGAATGTGAATCCTAGATACACCCACAAATATCCACACTACCAAATTTTCCTGATACTCATCGCCGTACTTACGGACTACGCGGACGGACTAGTTTGGTTGCGCACGGTGGAAAAATACGCAGTAACGCGGCTTATGAGTGAGGGAGCTTTCCTTTTCCTTTTTCTGTGGCTTAGTTGTGATTTTATGATTTTATAACTGTGTTCGGATAGGTAAGTGACTTAGGCTAGGGTGTGTTTCGACTAACACAAAAATTCGGGTTACATCACTGTCGAAGGAACGTATCTGTGTCGTAACGGGAGGACCCCCTGTACGTTATTCTGACAAAACAGAAGACTAGCAGGGTTAGTACTCACACTGAAGCATTTTCTCCTCGGCGTCCTTCAGTTTGCACTGAGATGTGGGGCACCAGGATGGCAGCCAGCTGGTGATCCACCATGACCTGTAAGATATTTCAAATTTGAACTTTTCGTTCTTACTTTTTGACACTTTTCTGATTTTAGGCTGCTAAGAAAGACAATGAAGAAATATAGAAATGTTTAATAATTATGGTTTAACACAGGTTAAACAAGGGTTTAACAAAATTCATATGCTTTACATGTTTTGCAGAAGCCTTTGCAAATAGCTGGATTTCTGCATGATTGACTTCTAATGTAGTCTGGTCATCAAAATTATACTTACTAGCATGATTTAGAAGAGGATCACATTTTAAAGCTCGAATTCAGAAGAGGAAAAAGGATTCACAAACTTTCCCACTTCTGCAGAAGTCAGTACAACATTCCAAAGACATTAAAACCAATCAACCATAAGTATGAGGCCCTTCCAGCTAAGAAGCAATGACAGCAGGTAATAACCCAGCCTAGATCTTCAGGTCAAGCTCATGTATCACAGTCCATACTGTGAAGGACATCATGCCATCTACCAGCACAGTAGGCAGTGAGACATCAACCAGCCTGGAGAGGTGTTAGTCCTAATGGCCTGACAGAACTCAACACAGGCAGCATGCTTTAGGTCAAGCAAGCACCAAGTTTGGGATTCAAGGGATAATACAGAACATATGTTAGCATTTCACCAGTGGAACAAACAATTTACCTCACAGTTGTGTCCAGGAATTTGAAAAAACTGAAGAAGAGACTATGAATACGTAGAAACACCAGAACATGATGTGCCAGTCTGAAGCCAAGAGAATGTGAGGATTTTAGTTACATGCTGTTAATGATTTAATGGAAATCAATTTGCATTCTTTCTCTCATCAGTAAAGTTATTGGAACATTCTTTCACCTTTTCTAAGAGAAAAATGTAACCAACAGCAACAATCTGATTAATTAAGGGCAATTCCTCCAAACAGTCCGTATAATTTAATCACAGACACGCAAAGTCATTCAGAGTGGTCTGGTCTGAAATAGTGCATTGTAGAGAAAAACAAGTGGTGATTGAAACCAGATTGTCCTCAATGTAAACGTCCATTTTATTACCATCTCTGTCTTGTGTTTAAAAAAGGTACCACCACCACCGTTGTGACCAAAACCTACTTGGTCTGTTTCTCTAGAAAGGAAAATTTCACATCATACACCACACTGAAAGACTGTGTTTAACGAAAAGGATTTGATTGCATACACTATATGGACAAAAGTATTGGGATGCCTAACCATTACACCAACAGGGACTTCAATGACATTACATTCAAATACATAGACTTTACTATGGAGTTGGTCCCCCTTTGCAGCTATAACAGCTTCCACTCTTCTTGGAAGGCTTTCCACAACATGTTGGAGTGTTTCAGTCAAGTTCTTCCACATCGAACTCCCCCAGCCATGTTTTTACGGACCTTACTTTGTGCACTGGGGTACAGTCATGCTGGAATAGAAAAGTCTCCAAACACTGAGACTGGCCTTCAGTGGAAGTAAGGGGCCACCTGAATTCAGTAATTAAGAGGTATGTCCCAATACCTTTAAGTGTAAAGTGACCATTCTGTCATCCGTGAACACAGCAAACAGTGTGAACAGCACGAAATTCGCACACCACTGCCTGCATACTCTCCATTAAAACCCATGTTGTTAGCCTTCATTTAGCCAGAATCAAATTCCTTGTATGTGCTCGCTCACATACCTGGCCAATAAACACGATTCTGATTCAGATTTAATATGGACCATTTACATCATTTGATGTAAAAAATGCTAACGATTGGTGGAATTCCCCTTTTGGCAATAAACACATACATACAACACACAGTGGCAGAACACATGGCTATAAAAGCTAATTAAATCAGATGACACAGCAGGTGTGCTGGTGACCCTTCCCTGCAGACCCCTAGACTAAACCTGCACAACACTGTTTAAATTAAAGTAAAGCGGCCTCTTATAGCCAAGTGTGAACACACCACAACACAGCACACAGTGTGATCAATGTGAAATTCTCTCTCTGCATTTAATCCATTCGAGTGAAGCAGTGGGCAGCCAGGAACACATCGCTCGAGGGGCAGTGTGTGCTGAGGACACCTTGCTCAAGAGTGCCTCGGTGGTGCCACTGGCAATCTTGGGATTCAAACCCACAACCTTCTGATCGCAGGGGCAACTCCCTAACCAATAGAACACCTGCCTCTGGGCTGACCTATCCCATCACCCAGTCCCTCGCTTATTCATACCTTGCTCAAGGGTGCCTCAGTGGTGCCGCTAACAGTCCTGGGATACAAACCTAGTACCTTCTGATAGCAGGGCAATTCCCTGACCACCAGAACACCTGCCTCTAGGATGCCCTTTCCCATCACTGTCACTCATTCAGACATTCACTCACATTCACATTCGCTCACACTCTCTCACACTCAGACACTCACTCACTCACACTCACTCACATTCACTCACTCACCCACACTCAGTCACTGACTGGTAGAGAACAGAGAGCTCTCACAGCGACCCTGAATATCCTGACTGTAAAATCATGCACAAGACTTCACTCAGACACATTCTCGTTATTCTATTCGTCCTCTGGGACTCACTCTCGCTCTCTCTTACCCCAGCTCCGGATCATCCGTTCGTTCCGCCATGTTACGGACCGCGCGTCACTGACGACGTCACCTCGAACTTTGGTCCAGAGACCAAAACAAACAGTAAATAATAACAAACACAGGGCATTTATTTACATACAAGCGCCAGGTGCACATTTTTGATGTAAAACAACATGGACAGTGTCACACAGCAAAAAATAAATAAATAAATAAATAAAATCTTTGTGAAAATAAGTAAAATAAAAGCAAAATAATAGGTCACTAAAATTACTTGCCATTATAATGAGCATTTTTCACTTGATAAGCTTTACTAAAACAAGAAAAAGATTCTAAACGCTAAGGCTCTAAAAATTAGGTTTATTTGTAAAACGTATCAGTGAAATAAAAACAAAAGAGGTGCTTGAATCAAGCAATTTTTTTGGCCAATATAATTAGAAATATTCACTTGTTAAGCTTTCCCAAAACTAGATTATTAATCTTTGTAAAAAAAAATAAGCAAAAAGAAAACATTGTAAAATAAAAAGAAATTAAGCAAAATTACCTGCTAGTATATATTTCCATCTCCTAAAACATGAACAAGTTTCTAAAACTGGGTTGTTTATCTTACATACTAAAAAAATTAAAAATAAGTAAAATAAAAAACAAAACAGGAGGGGGCAAGAATTAAGCAAAGTATTTGTCAACATGAGAAATATTCACTTTTTAAGCTTTCCTAAAACTATATCTTTATCTTACATATAAAAAATGAAAAAAAAAAAAAACAAGTAAAATAGAAACAAAAGAGGTGCTAGAATCAAGCAAAGTTATTTGCCAATATAGTGAGAATCTTTAATTCCTTAATCTTTTTTTAAAAAAGAAAAAGTTACTAAAAACCTAGATTATTTATGTTATATAGACAAGTCAGTTGTTTTGAAAATATAAATGAGATCTTTTATTTCTTTTCAAGATTTTCTTGCTTGGTTTCTTTTTTTCCAGTGTGTAAGATGGGTGCTGATGTCACCCCCTTTTTAGTGATTTGATGATGTACAATAAAGCTCTGAGGTGTGATAGTTCACCAAGACAAAAATATATAAGTTAAACTAGTCTGATAATATGAGAAAATTGGGCCTGTCCAGTAGGAGAAGTGGTAGGGGATTTTCCTACTCCACAGTCCTTACACGGAGCTTATAGCGAGCGACTGCAGTAAATGTCTTGTCTGGTTGTTTTGTTGCTCTTGTGTCTTTCTTGTACTTCCTTTTGTCCTGTATGCACTTGTGGTCTTCCGATGTTCTGTTTCTGTTCTTGTGTTGCACCATGGACCTGGAGGAACATTGTTTCATTTCACTGTGTTTGTACATTCTCATTTTTGTTTCATTTCGTTTGCACAGTCTCTGTCCTGTTGCTGCTATATCAGATTTATTGCTGTCTACCTCAGTTCTGCATTTTTGCACACAACTCTCTGCTGCTAGAATACAGTACCTGTCAAAATGCTGTTTTCATCCAGACTGAAGCTATAGTCTGCTGCACAAAATGTCCCTTTGCTGCTCTTGTGTTTTTCTTGCACTTTCTCCTGTCCTGTATTTGTGTGTGTGTGTGTGTGTGTGTGTGAGAGAGAGAGAGAGAGAGAGAGAGAGAGAGAGAGAGAGAGTGAGTGAGTGTGTTTGTGAAGTTGCTGAACGTGCCCTGAACTTGTGTCTCGCTCTGCTCAGTGACGTGGAGGATCTTCAGGTCTGGCTGCAGCTGCACAGTGTGTGTGGACAGAAAGACCCAGAGAGAAATAAAGAGTGCAGGAATCAGCAGTGTTGATGTTAATAACTATTAATACCTGTTCTAATAAATGATTCTGTAAGGAGGAGGGCTGGACAGTCACTGCCCCGAAGTGCTGCTGTGCCACCGGAACAGACTGTAAGTAGCTAGCAGGCTAGGCTAGACTGTAAGTAGCTAGCATGCCGTACAGACTTTCAGCTCTGTTCAGCTCTAAACTAACATTTAATGCACCCTGCTCGTGAAGAAGAGGTGATTAACTCCTAAGTTCGATAGTCAGGGCGTTAGAAAATGTCTGTCTTCCGTGTGTTTTTTCTGATCAGATATTTTATGCCGCCCCGCCCTGTTATACTTAGAGTCTCACTTCTGCACTTTTCACTTTTCTGCACTTTTCAGGCAACAAAACGGTGAACTATGGATTGACTCCCAAAGCACAGATGTTATTAGTGTCTTTCACAGAGTGCTGACTGTTTACACGTACGAATGAATTCAGCCCCCCTCACACTTTATCACTGACGTTAAGCCCAGTCACCTCAGTGTTTAGGGGGCTACGGTGGGTTAGTGTTTATAGGAGCTCACAGTGTCTACAGCAGGTTACAGTGTTTACAGGGGGTCACAGTGAGTTGTAGTGTTTACGGTAGGTTACAGTGTTTACAGGTGTTAGTGTTCACAGTAGGTTACAGTGTTTACAGGTGTTACAGCAGTACAGGTGTTACATGGGGTTACAGTAGGTTACAGTGTTTATAGGTGTTAGAGTAGGTAACTGATTTACAGTGTTTGTATGTGTTTTTGTAGGTTACAGCATTTATAGGCTGTTACAGTGTTTATGGTGTTTACAAGGGTTCACAGTGAGTTACAGAGGGTTACACTGTTATAATATAGGGGGTTATAGTAGGTTATATCATTTACAAGTGTTGCAGTGGGTACAGTATTTCAGTATTTAAAGGGGGCTACAGTAGGTTACAGTGTTTATAGGGGGCTACAGTAGGTTACAGTGTTTATTGGGGGTTACAGTGTTTACAGGTATTACAGGGGGTAAAGTGTTACAGTTGTTAGTGTTTATAGGTGGTTATAGTAGGTTACACTGTTACAGATGTTACAGTGGGTTACCGTGTTTGCAGTGTTTATAGGGGGTTATAGTAGGTTACAGTAGTACAGGTGTTACAGGTATTACTGTAGGTGAAAGGGGGTTACAGTGTTTAAATGAGGTTACAGTGTTTACGGGGAGTACAGTATGGTGTTTACAGGGGTCACAGTGAGTTGCAGTGTTTACAGTGGTTACAGTGTATACAGGGGTAACAGTGGGTTGCAGTGTTTACAGGAAGTTACAGTGGTTTGTAATGTTTACAGAGGCTTGCAGTGTTTACAGGGGGTCACAGTGGGTTGCAGTGTTGACAGTGGTTACATTATATATAGCAGAGGTCCCCAACCACTGGGCCGCGGATTGGTATCGATCCGTGTCATTTGGTACCAGGCCACACAAAAAGACAGAATAAAAAATATTTTATTGATTATCAAAGTCTGAAGGATCTTTTATTTTGGAAAAAAAAACACGTTCATCTCTGTCACATGAAACATTTAGCCCACAAGCTAGCAAAAATGAGTAAAAAATAACGCACTTTGTTTTTAGTTGTATCTTTACCGGTGAAAATATGGTTTTAAATGAAACTGGTCCGTGGCGCAAATGTCCCCAAAATGTTGGGGACTGCTGAAATACAGTAAAACCCCTGCTGTACCGCGATCAAGCGGGGGTTTACTGAATAGGGTTACAATAGTCACTGTATACATGGGGTTACAGTGGGTTACTGAGGCTGTCACTGCTCGCCACACCTTTACACACAATGTTACGGAGCAGGTTCACTCAAGCTGCATTGAACTCTGCCGAACCCCTCCCCAACATACACACACTGTCAGGCCAGGAAAAACTCCTGCAGTGAAACATTATCCACCCTCCACCAGCATAGGACGGATCGACAGATGCTGTTCTCTTTGAGAGGCGAGAGCTTATTGAGCTACAATATATGAAATATTGTCATTTGGAAAAAGATAGGCTGCTGAGTCAATTGAACTACTTAATTCATACCTTTGGTCATTGTTAGACCCTGGGTCTTTAAGACTACGTTTACACAGCCTTTAGCTTCTACTCTACCAAACACGTGTCATGGATCTAACTTCACAAGCAGACACTGTCCAGCTCTGCAATGTGTGTAATAAATTTCATGTGAGCCGAGGTGCATTCCAGGAAATTTGCATGAGTCCAAATAAAGTTTTCATATGCAGTGCTGTATGGGCTCAATAATAAGTACACCTATTTGAATATTATACAGGCACACAGCTGAAAAGAATACTCACACAGTGCTTTCTCTTTCCATACTTTATTTGTGAGGTTTTCACCGTTTGTCCCTCTCGTCTGTATGTTGCACTGGGATCAGGGAAAATGCAAAGCGGCTTGTCAGTCTCTGACAGTGATGGTTCTTCGTTTGCCCCCCTGGTGGTGCTGGAGTTGGCCGAGAACACTGAAGAAGAGGCCATCACTTGGTTACTAAACAGAATAAAAGACAAGCAGCAAAATGGAGGTAATACCCCTGCTACAGTATGAGGGGCTTGGAGCTAGAGAGAGACACAATATTTTGTGAAAAAGTCCACTTTGTATTCCATGCTACTCTGTATTTTAGGACTCTGTGCTTGTGATGCTGCCACAGTGTTTCTATATAATGCATTTTGGCCTCAAAGACATCAGGCAGAAAGCTTTGATCCATGTATTACACATGTATTATCAGATTTCTGAGGAGCCTGAACATTGCTATTGTATCTAGGCTTGTTTTATCATTTATGCTTGTAAGTCACATAAAATAAATAAATCTCCAGATCTGCAATGCTGAGCAGAATGCTAATAGACTGTTGCCTAGGGCAGATCTTGCAAACCTGTGTACGAGAAGCCTTCTGCAGCTTAGCCTCTCCTTATGGCAAGAAAGATTTTCAAATATTTGTATAGCAAAGCAAATATGCTGGGCCTCATATAGGTATGGTCCAAATGGAATGAGTGGACCAAATCGGATGAATTGGATAAAATGTAGTTCACACAGATTATAAGTGCTGTAACTGAAACTTGTTTTTCCAGCTGAGAAGTGAAACTAACTTATTTGTCATTATACAAATATTATACTGAATTTGGCATGTCACTAATGCAAAACTCAGCATCCACAATAACCATTTTTAGGTAGGTTACAGTGATTAGGAAGCAAAGAGCTTACAGAAAAAAATGCTTCAGACATGTATTTGTGACATATAAGTCTTTACAAGGATTTTACCTTTTTGGACATGGTGTTTATTTCAGGGAGATTTATGGAAGATGACTGATCTTTCAGTGTTATTTAATTGGCTTTATCCAGAATTTCTTTTCATTAATATGTGACTGCGATAATTATTTTGCTTTTTCTACACAGGAGCTGAGTTGCTGGTAGAGCAACTAGAGGTTGGTGTACAGGATGAACAAAAGAGAAAACCTAAAGTGTTCCTTGTGGGCTCGACCTGGCAGAGGCTCCTTAATGGAGCAGAGGACGTGGGACTTTTTAAGGAGTTCTATGATGGCACCATGCGGGGATTCACTTGTGCCAACCGCGAAAGCTTTAAAGACTTCCAAGGTGAAAAGATCTTTTAGAGTCAGTTTATAGGGCACTGTCACAGAAAGAGGCAGATGGTTATGAACATATATGATTTGCATATGATTTTAAATATATACTCAAGGCCAATAAGTTTTCATACAGCATGCTTTTTGAATTCCAGTGTGAAAAGGAGAGAGAGTCATTTTCTTCAGTTACATTTCTTAAATCTAGTGCCAAATTCAACCCCCTTCACTGAAAACATTGTTATTTCCTGTGTATGTTGTTCCAGGGGATGGGGATGGCTTCCTTAGCCTTGCAGAATGTCAGTACATTATCAAACATGAGCTGGATACATTAAGAGCGAAGGGCGAGGCACATGTTCCTGGATATCCCAAACTAAAATTATATCCTGGAAAGTCAGTCAGTAAGTTATCAAAAACATATATCAGCTTTTCTTGTGAATGTTTCATATCCAAAGTCTACGTTTGTTCAGATTTATTAAAGTATTTAATTTTAGGTCTTATGTTTGTGATGTATTCATGGTAGAGCAAACTTTGCAAAAGGTGAAGTTTTATTAGATACTTTTCCATTGTCCAGTTCGTAGGTTACAGTCCAAGGGGATTCTTATCCAGTATTTCCCTCTACATGATAAAGAAGAGTTGAAGAGACTCTCTTTTTCTTGGTATCGAAAAATCAACCTGTCCTTTCAACCACTGGGTGAGTCAGACATATAGAGTGTGAGCTGGGTGAACTTTAAACCTGACAGCTCATCCAGTATATCAGTCTTTCTTAGATAAAATGCTGTTAAAATGGATTTCACAACCATTTCATAGTTGCATAAGAGGTCCTGAACTAGTTACCCTATATTTGATTTTTATACATTCAATACATGTTTAGAATATTACAGTTTAATAATGGTCTTAAACAGTTTAAACTTTATAACAGCAGTAAAATATATTTGGTTAAATGTAGGTAGGCTATTATTTCATAGCTTTACAATTCTGGTCCTGGAGGCCTTCTATCTTTCACATTTAGTCCCTGCTCTAACACACTTAATTCAACTCAGGAAGGACATAGTAATTAGCTGATTACACCAAAACATGCAGGACATGAGTAATCCAGGAGTAGGGTGGAAATCACTGAAGTAATGAGAGCAATATACTGTGGCTCTCATAACAGAAATATATATTTTATGAAATACAGTGCACCATTGTTAGTTAATCTAAACTTTTCTTTTTTGTGTCCCAAATGCAGATGATATTAGACATTACTTTGGAGAGGGCCTGGCGCTCTACTTTGGTTTTCTGGAGTATTTTACATTTGCCTTGGTGCCAATGGCCCTGGTTGGCATCCCCTACTACCTCTTTGATTGGGAGGACTATGATAAGTATGTTCTGTTTGCTGTCTTCAACCTGGTGTGGTCCACTGTCTTCCTGGAGGTGTGGAAGCGATGCAGTGCACAGTTAGCCTATGGATGGGGGACGCTGAGTCGTAAAAAAGCGTTTGAAGAGCCGAGACCGGGATTCCATGGGGTTCTGGGCTTCAATCCAGTTACAGGCCGTGAAGAGCCGGTCTATCCCAACACAAAGTACGTATATGGAGAACTGACAGTTACGATGATGTGATATATGTTGTTACAGAGTGGAACAAGCCTAGCTCCTGAAGTATAATACATACTTACAGATATTTATCTGGTTTGTGCGGAAACCTTTCACTCCTACACAAACCAAAAACAGCCATAGGAAGCAATTACCAAGAATTTGAATTGAATTCCGTTCAGAATTAAGCTGTACGTTTCTGATGTCTCCTTCCGCAGACGACAGCTGAGGATATATCTAGTGTCTGTCCCCTTTGTGCTGCTGTGCCTGTACCTGTCTCTCCATGTGATGATGATCTACTTTGATATGGAAAACTGGGCGCTGAGCATTTATAATGAAGACCCAAACTTCTGGACCAGTGTGCTGCTCTTCATCCCAAGTATCATCTATGCAGTGGTGATAGAGATAATGAATTTACTCTACCGCTATGCAGCTGAGTTCCTCACACACTGGGGTGAGTGTGCAGTAATGGGTACTAAGGCTAATAAGAAATGCTCAGGGCAGACATCACCTTTCTGAAAGCAATAGTGGGATTTGTTATTATTATTATTGTTTGGATTATGGTCGAATGCCACTAACTTCAATTTCTGTACAGCTGAAGCATTCTGAGGAATATTATTCCTCTCAAATGAATTGCCATTAGACTTAAGCATGGTATTGTAGTAACCTGAGAAAACTAGTTCCAGCCATCAACACATTTAAAAAAGGGTTTACTATGCTCTCTGTTGGGGAACTTGGTGTGTGAATGGAGGCAGTAAACGTAGTTTATTGACCATATTGATTGTTGTTTTGACTTCTATGCAGTGCTTCAGTATATTTTGAAATGGTCTCATATTTGTACTGAGCCATGTTTCGCTTTGTTTAGAAAACCACAGGCTGGAATCATCCTTCCAGAATCATCTGGTGCTGAAAGTATTGGTGGTAAGTCTGCTGTTGGTCTTTTTTTTTTGTCTCCCAGTCATTCTTTGGCCCTATTGCACTCTTTGAATGTATTCTGTTTGACCTCTCTATAATGGCAATTAATATCATTCAGCTCGTTGTGCTAAACTTGTGAAGACAAGTAGAGATTGTGCCTATTTGATAACTCCTTAAACTGTTCTTTCAGTTTTCCATTATGTGTTTCCCAGTGAATTTCAGAAAATAAATGATTGATGTATTTATTTGTTTAACAGTTCAACTTCGTCAACTGCTTTGCTTCTTTGTTCTATATCGCCTTTCTAATGCAAGACATGGTGCTGCTTAGACAGGTGAGTGAAAAAGAAGTTTCAACACTATTACTGACAGTATAGTATTAACCTACTGCCTTCTCTGCATCTTTTACTGATTAATTGGATTTAAGGGATGTAGTGATAGCCTCTTCAAACACACCACTTGATATCACTGATGCTCTACATGAATATTTATATATGCAAATACATGATTAAGGAGAGTTTGTTTGGTTTACAAAATAGTCACATATGTTTGGAAAATGGTGCTAGGTATCAAAATACCAAACTAAGCCTTCTTATGTGATCCATCTGCTCATATTGCACACCAAAATCATGCCAGATAGTAATCTATCCTTGAAATGAATGTTGTTTTTGTTGTGTCGCAGAGCCTTGCCACTCTGCTTATCACGTCTCAAATCCTGAACCAAGTGATGGAGGCCTTCCTGCCTTACTGGCTGCAGAGGAGACGCAATAAGAAGGTCCATAAAAGAGTGAGGAGGATGATGGGAGATAAAGAGCTCCCCCTGGTGGAGCAGGTCCAGTTGGAGAGTGACATGAACACCTACTTGGTGAGCCACAGGACTATTTCTAGACTGAATTACCAGAAAGAGGTGCTCTAACTATAACCTGGACCATACTCCAAAACCAGCTCACTAAATCACTGACAATTACCATATCTTGTATAGATAATATATGTGCAGTTGAAGTAAACAGAATTGAACTTTTTCATAAAAATGCTGCCTGGAATTATTGTAATATGTTCTTGTATAGAGGATAAACGGTGCATTTACCTGGTCTACGTTTGGCTCTTAAGGTCTATTTGTTCATATTGACAAATATAAATATGCATTCATCAATTTTCCCCTCAGCACATTTGTTTTATCACTATTTACTAATGATTGCATTTGTAATGTGTACATACCATACTAGAAGGCATTTAGATAGTTATTTGCTTTGGGCCTATGTTTGTTAATATTTTTTTGTTGGATGTTTGATCATCAGGGCACATTTGATGACTACCTGGAGCAGTTTCTGCTGTTTGGCTATGTTAGTTTGTTCTCCTGTGTGTATCCGCTGGCCGCTCTGCTGGTGGTGCTTAATAACATCACGGAGGTTTACTCCGATGCCTTCAAGATGTGCCATGTGTTCAAGCGGCCGTTCATTGACCCTGCATCTGACATAGGAGTGTGGCAGGTAAGGGAGGGGAAGACTTTTTTTTTAGCTTGATTTGCTAAGAATGCTTTCTTGCAAATGGTCTCTTTTCACCATAGATAAGCCTGGTGAGATATTAATAATAATTTGTGAGCACACCACAGCACACAGTGTGAACAGCAAAAATTCCTCCTCTGCATTTAACCCATTCACCAAGTGAAGCAGCGGGCAACCAGGAACACAGCGCCGGGGGAGCAGTGTGTGGGGACTGTACCTTGCTCAAGGGTACCTCAGAGGTGCCGCTAGCAGTCTAGGGATTCAAACCCACGACTTTCTGATCACAGGGCGAACGCCCCAACCATTAGGCCACCAGCTGTGTGAATATTTCATAATGATTAAAGCAGTAGAAATAATCAAGTTCTACATGAAATATAATATTCATACAGTAACAGTCACCAATCAGCCAGAACATTAAAACCACTGACAGGTGAAGGGACTATCATTGATTGTCTTGTGACAATAGCATCTGTCAAGGGGTGGGATATATTAGGCAGCAAGTAAACAGTCAGTCCTTGAAGCTAATGTGTTGAAAGCAGAAAAAATGAGCAAGTCTGAAAAGGGCCTAATTGTGATGGCTAGATGACTACATCAGAGCCGAACAAATGTGTTCAGAGAATGACAACCTACTAGGGATGCTCCGATCGATTGGTATCGGCCGATAATCACATTTTATGACTCGATTGGTACTCGTTAAACTTGGCCTATCTTAGGAACCGATCACAATTGATGACGTCAATGCGTGAGGACGTACACGATGAGTGGGGACGTAAATGTTTTGGC
>JBBIGA010000007.1:11986482-12020995 GCA_037576975.1 Alestes dentex
AGGAAGAATTTCGTGCTGTTCACACTGTGTGCTGTGGTGTGTTCACGTATGACTGAATGATCACTTTCACTTCACTTCACTTTCACTTCAAGGGAGCATTTTTCCACAGGGTAGCATGAATCGATAGACTCTGCTGGCGATTTGCGCTACGGTAGCATTTTTGACAAGGCAGCATGAATCATCAGAACACCCTGCTTCACGGTAGCATTCCTCAGTGTTAGGAGCTGACTGTATAAACCAGTTTTATGCACATCTATCTATCTATTTAGGCTCTTAATAAAATATATTTTTCTCAGATTATGCATATTATTTGCCTATTTCTCATCATTATCGGTGCGAAACTGACTGTATAAACTGTATAAGCTTTTCGACAAAGCTTATTTTGTTATTTCATGCTTGTGTAGCATGCTGCAGTCTATAAACACTTAGTCATAACTGAAATGTGTCAAGACAACACAGACTGAAATGTTTAATTCTGAAGAGGGTGATGATACATTTATATTCAGCGTTAAAATTCTGAACTGTTATTTTTTGCCTCTCTTCTCACTTACTTCTCCAGCTGGCATTTGAGACAATGAGTGTTATTGCCGTGGTGACCAACTCTGCCTTGATTGGCCTGTCTCCGCAAGTGAAGGCCTACTTCCCTGAGGCAGAGACCCAGCTTATTCTCACTGTGGTGGCTGTAGAGGTAATTCTTTTCTCATCTGTCCTGTTACCCACCTTAGGAAAAATGTCATGGCCTCCATGTGCACTCAGTGAACCCCTCATACCATCAGGTGGTGCCAGTGAGCTGTTGTCTTGTTGCATCTGATGCAGTGGCCCCAGACTGTGACTTCCAGTAATACTGCTGAATTGTGATAATGCACGCAGTAAACGGTGTCTGTATGTGTGTGCTATTATTGCGAACACAGTGTTGGACAGTATCTGTGTGCATGAGGCAATGCAAGAATTCCAGACCTCCACTACCAAACAACTCGGGTCTACACGTGTTAGCATCAGAATTAAAGATGCTGCGCAGCTAACCCAGCTTTGCTTCTGGGCCCCGTGAGACCCACTAAAAATAACTGACCCCAAGCAAACAGAGAGATGCACACACAGTTTTCAAGAAGAAAAATGTAGCTGCAGAAACATGAGTTGTGTTTTTGTATGATTTTAGAAAGGAAATCATTGTGCCGTGCCTTGTTTTCCACTAATTAAACTTCGCAGCAATCACTGGAGTTGCAATTAGGTCGCACTGATTTGTGCATAGCAGCAGTGTAGCATGACAGAAACAGAATTAATGTGAGTAATGCGCTGAGACATATTTTCCCCCAGCCCTTCAAAGTGTAGTTATGAGTTATTTACATCTTTGTCAAACAACATTAGATGTTTGACTTGACTTGTGTAATGACCTTCTAATTTAAGCTGATAATCTGATTATGTTCTATATTGGTAAACTGCAGATAATATAAATTCCGACTTTAAAAAAGCCAACGGATTGAATTTAATTAGTTTGCACTAGGAAATGTGACCAAATACTGAGTTTATGTCAGTTTAAAGAGTTCATAGAGTTCTCAACTGAACTTTCCTTGTTTTCGGTGTAGTATGTAAACATTGTTAATGTTTCAAAATGTACTGTCCATTCCCCAGCCCTCACATGTTTTGATTTCACTGTTTCTGTGGTGTCATAAAATCAAACACATTTACATATACCAGAATATTCAGCCTTCAGCAGTTTCCCCCCACCCGTTCAAGTAGTGTCTTAGCTCGGACTGCTTTTCAAATGAAGCATCATATCAAAATAGTCTGTTTAATTCTATAAGACAGAAAACGTCCTAACATTGTCCTTTAACATCCTTTAATTGAATAAGAGAGAAAATATCCTAATGTCACGTCCTAAATATAAGAGAGACTTGAAAATGGTCATGTAAATTGGAACAATGGCTGTTTTTTGGACTTTTCATAAGTCGACCTCAGGGGAAAAAATATAATGCAAAAAATAGGAGACGTGCCCTTTAACAATGGACTAATTAGCATTAAGAAACACAGCCTTTATTTATGTAACGTTCATGTCAGTTTGATTTTGACTGGTTTGAGAGAATCAATAGACAGCGACAGATAGACATAAATGGAAAGTTGGTTGTGTTTTTTGTCAATTCATTTAGAGTTGGAGTTCTGTGAGTTCCATGTTCGGTTCACAGCAGGACATCTCAGAGATGTTTTTCAGTGCGTGTAAAGCTGAGTATATGTGTGTAGTGCCTCTAGGTCTCTTCCTTAACCTTTAAAAACCCTCATTGTGTTACCCTGCCCCCATTCTGCCATGCTGGTGCACTCTGGACTCTGACTCAGAGAGTGTGAGTGTGTTTTAATCCAAGGCAACTAGTTTATTTGGATTCTCAAAAAGTCACTCTTTAAAGCTGTAAAGGTCAACCTGTTCACCTCCAGCTGTTCAGTCCCAGTCCCAAAGTCCCAGTTTTAGCTTGGCATCTGTCCTTAATGGTTGCTTCTGAATCATAATGACAAAACAAAGCAAACTCGTATTAAAACTCGCATGGATTTGTTTTATCTTTTAGTGCTGCCCTTCCCTGTTTAAATGCATTTATAGGTTTAACTATCAGCAAAGTCAGGGTATGTCTTTAAACCAGCGTTTCTCAAAGTCCAGAACGAACTGCAGGTCATTCCGGACCCAGTCCACACATCATATTAGGAATGCATTGACGCAGTGCAATTAAGTGTATATTTCAGTATATTATTAGTTTTGTCAAATATAACTGAGGTTAACCAAAGCAGCGTTGTCAGTTGGTGCGCATATGACGCACTTCAGTTCTCAGGCTTCGCATCCACATTAGCAAGTCCGCTAAGGCTAACAGGCATTCACGTGCAGTTCTGCGAGCACGAGCGAGCAAAATACCTGTGTCACTATAAGACTCACCAGAGAAGAGGTGTTATGTCCTGTCGCCACTTTATTTGTTGAGGCACAAAAGTTATTAAGTTAATCAAGGTTATTGTTAATTCTTGTCATAAAACTACAGTGCATATTACACTTTACTGTCAAAAGTGAGAGTGGATTAGGTTCACAAGAAAACAATTACAGGCAAACAGTGCCATTCCTTTTGATTGTATATTGTAAGCAAATTTAATAAAAAGGGATTTGCTTATCACTTGTCATCCCGGACCTTTGACCTTATCTAGAAGTTAGAATTGGACCTTTGAATGTAAAGGTAGCTTTGAATATTTGAACTTGGTCTATGCAAGTTTAATAATTTTCCTAAATGAGCATTGTTCATGGTTTTAGAGAACAGTTCAATAACCTTTTAAGTGTAGGTTATTTATATAAAACAAACAAACAAAAAAAAAACGACTTTTCATAGTTTTCACACTCAGAAAAGCTGAGTGACACACTGCAGTTTTATGAACCAAAATGGTAAACAATCATTTTAACATGACCTATCCTTAATCCTTACAATTTCAATTAAAAAGGCTGTATTTGAATAGCAGTCCAGGGTGAAAGGAGTGGGAACTGAGCAATATATTTTGAAACTTGAGCAATGTTACTACATTGAACAAAAAAATATAAAAGTTCCGTTTTCTGTGATATGAACCCGAATGAAGAGCGAATGAACGGAAATGCTTAATTGGGAAGTCTGTCTGTACCACAGGACAAGACAGGCCGCCTGAGGTGCCCTGTATCTTTCTATGGCACACTCAACAGTCTATCCCTTAATCCCACTCTCAGCACACGTCCTCTAATCCTGCACTAATGTCACAGTCTAGGACAGACATACAAAATGCTGCATGCCACACAACAAATCTACATTCTCTGATCATTAAATCATGCTGCATGCCAAGACATGAGCTTATGATATACATATTGAAAAATGCAGATGAGTCTAGATGACGAAGCAAACCATTATACTCTGGACGTGCATGTGCACTGCGTGTGTAATGATTCACACACTCATTGAGTTGCAGGGGCACGTTCTCTCTGTGTTATCTGCCACTCTCTCTGGCTCTGTCTGTCTCTGTTGTCTCTCTTAGTCCATTAAGTGGACTGAGGGGTTATAAAACACAGCAGATGATCAGCATTCGGAGCCTGTGGGTGTGTCTCACTTTCTACTCCGTACACGTCATCATGGCACAGATCTGTGGTCGGCTTGTGATATTGTGTGCTGTATCATATGTTGTGATTTGATATTTGCACGAACAGGCAAGGTAAAATTAGTGTTTTTAGCTTTGTGTGATTCTGTTCAACTCAATTAAAAAAAGAACATGGAATACACAAGTGTGACCTAGTTAGTCATGGATTATAGATGCATTTTTGCGTTTGGAGAGTATCCCGAGAAGTTTAGTTGGGCTCAAAAATAAGATAATACTACATTAAAAGTTATTATAATTGACTCTGATATTCCAAAATCAATGTAGCCGAATGCATCATGATGCACTGATGCATTTTCACACCCATGTTGATACGTAATCAAAACCTGAGTGTAGTTCTGGGATGCAGTATTTAAAAGAGGTGAGTAAAGCAATTGGTAATTGGTAACACAAGCTGAGTAGAAAAAAAACAAGTACCTGGTTGAAAAACAACTTAAAGGAGTAGTTGGGCAAAAAGTCTGATTTACACAGGTTTCTGCTTACTCTAGATGGAGTTGAGCTAAGCTTTGTCCAGACATGATTTGAGTGCGAATTTTACTTTCTTTTTTAGGGTTGGAGCTGTGACACTAACATTACACTACAAGTCAACACACACGGGCAAACACTAGAAGTCAACACTAGAGTCACACAAATCTTTTCCATAAATACATCCCCAAAACATTGCTCAATTCACTCAAACTGCATCAAGCTCTTTATCAAGGTGACGCAGACTTGTTGATGTTCATAGGCCACCTCAGGAGTAGGAGTGAAGATGTGGATGTGGGTTGGGAGGGATTTTGTGACGTTTTTATATGGAAACAGTTAGTTGTGTGTGTGTGTGTGTGTGTGTGTGTGTGTGTGTGTGTGTGTGAGACCTGTGTTAGCCTTGTGTTCCTTTAACTATTGAGTAACTTGTAGAGCTGCAGTAGCATCTGTCAACACAGTAACTGAAGGCTTCTTCTTTTGATGCACCTTTGGTCTAAAATAAAGTGATCAAGCTCACAAATTACAGTACAGATACTGTCACCAACAGAACAGAGAAACATTAAGCGCAAAAAGAACTATTATTAATTATTAATGACTAAGATGTAACAAGTAAAAGGTGGATTTGACTAGACTCTTTTTTAGTGTTACAGTATTATCAATTAAAGTGTCATAAAGTGTTATCATATAAAAATACCCAGAAAAGCACTATTAAAAGGTTGTTTGAGTACATAAAACTGAGTAAATGTAACTAGCTACTGTCCACCTTTGCATTTACATAGCCTAACAAATTTGCTTTAACAGAAGCATAAATGGATTTTGTATTTGCATGTGAGTTTGCAAAGGGTGAGGACTCAAGTTTTTTTTGTTGCTGATACATGGAATTGGTTTACCATGTTGTGTGTGTAAAACTGCAATACAGTACAGTAATATAAAGTAAAGTGAACAGAAAGGTGTGAGACAAAACAGTGGATGTAAAACAGAAAGACAATAGCGACGACCACACACATCGTAAACACAGTGACTCCAGATCAGCAGATAATGAAGTAAGCGGACAGCTGAGGCACGGACTGCATACGGCAACGTGCTACTGACCAGCATGACATTCAGGCTCACTCTGCCCTTTTCTGCATTGTCATGGGCTCACAGCGGAATGTTTTGGAGAAGTGTGTGTGCGTGTGTCATCCCTGATATTTCTTGGAGCCGAAAACATTGCCTATTTTTGGGCCATTCGATACTCAGGTAATTACACGATGGCATGCCTCAGAGAGCAGTAACCAGGCAACAGTGTAGCCACGGCGACAGGAGAGGGCTGAGGATCAGGAGTCGGTGAAAAAGCCTCGAGGCAGCGAGACAAAACTTGGCCTTTCAGAGAGAAAGAGAGAAAGATAAGCTGACTGTTAGCCACATTCACAAAAACAGCCTTATGTAACAAAGATCATTATGAATGAGGTGGCCTTTGGATTTGTGCTTTTTTTTTCTTCCTATCTCTTTGTATGTCTGTTATGAAAGAGTGAAATTTCATGAAAGGTTTGATTTTTAATTCAGGATTTTACAGATGAGGAATGTTTAGAATAGCGCTTTCATGTAAGTTTAAATCCTTCTCTTTCAGCTGAGCAGTCTTAAAAGTCTTGCTGAGTTTCTTTTTAAACACATAATCTAATATCACTCTGGATTTGTCTGAGAAAGGGACGTGTATTAGGATCCGTCCCGTTTGCCCGCAGTGGCAGTGTTTGCTGAATGCTTTCCTTAGGAGTTATTTTAAGTAGCAAATTTGATTGTCAGATCGCCTGATATGGCTATGGTCGTTGCCATGTCAGTGGCTGATAAGATAAAATGTATACCAGAATATGTGTGGATATCAAACGGCGTGTATTTACATGTTAACACACATAGACAGGCTTTAACATGGCTGTCCAACTGAAGCTTCAGGGCTTTCACATGACTCCCTAAACATGTCTGACATCCTACAAGATCAGATCAGACTGTCTGCCTCGCTTTCTCTCTCGCTCCCTTGCTCGCTCACTCTCTCTCTCTCTCTCTCTCTCTCTCTCTCTCTCTCTCTCTCTCGCACGCTTTCTCATTCTGCTCATCTCCAATAGAAAATGACAGCCAGACTGGAGACCAGTGACAGCTTCCTAACTTGTTTTTTTCCCCCCTTAATACGTCAGTCACACATAAGCTCATCAACTTCATGACCCAATCTCACACTATTGCATTGTATTGGCAGTAGGTGTCTAATATTATCTTCTCTGGATGTGTTCTGTCCTTAGACACACATTGATTTCTCCTAATTGACCATGGAGTGCTTTCATGGTCCATTTTGTGCTGTATTTAAAGAAGATAATGTTTGTCTACTTCAAATACAGCAGTGTTTCTTTATGGATTTGATACATAAGTAAATGGTAGTGAAGGAGAAGTTAATGGAAAGCTATTACTATTTATGTCATGCTCTCTGACTAGATAGAAAAGATTTTCTGTAAATATGCTGTGCATGGAACAAAAGAATAGAGCAGGACAGAATAATGGAACAGAATATGATAGAACAGCATAAAAGAATAGAAATAAACAATAAGGCAGCAGAAATAAAATGTTTTACTATGTCATGTTCTCTGACTAGATTTTCTGAGAACATGCTATGGAATTGAGTAGAATTGAGTAGAACAGAATGAAATAAAACAGAAAGGATAAAAATAGAGGAACAGAATGGAATAAAACCATAGAGTGCAATAAAAAAGAAGAATAGAACAGAAGAACAGAATAGAAGAACAGACTGGTATAAATAAATGCTACATAAATAGAACAGAATGGAAAAATAAAGAGTAGAATATGAGAACACATTATAATGGAATAGAAGAGCTCGTATTTATCCATAAATAATGAGTCTTGCACATGCATGAAGGACATTTAGAAAGTGTAAATATACATGAATTAAGGAAGATTTAACAGTATACACGAAAGCTAGTGGTCATTTTTAGTTATTCATTCTCATAGTGATGCAGGATCCAAAACAAAGTCTTCTTAGCTCTGAAAGATCCTCTTCTACTGATATGCCTGCTTGTTCATTTAGGACTGATTGCTTCCATTGTTTTCATTCAGCATACATTTCAGGATTCTGAACGATTGGGATGACTAAACTGAAATGGTTGTGTTGTGTGTGTGCATTTGGCAAGCAGAATAGACATTTTTATTACAATAAAGTAGATATTTATTAATTCATTCCTTGTAAAAAAAAAAAAAAAAAGGTTAAATTTTCTTGCTTTTTAGCCTGTGATGGATCCTGCAAGGTTCAAAGTTGTGCTGTGTTGTTAGTCTATAGTTTACAGGCTGAGGCAGCACTGAATGGTAGAGCAATAAACAAAGAGCTCCTACAATCTCACAGGACCAAATATAGAAAGGTGTGCTGTAGTTCTCAACAGCAGGATGCTGCAACTTAAGACCGGGTGCAGCTGGTCGAGCTTTTGCAACTGTGGGACAGCAGAGGTGCTTAGTGTTAGCAGATGTTGGTAAATATGAAGATAAGGGCTCAACTAAAATGAAACCGTATGAATGTATAAGAAGGCCCTGCTTTCGATGTAGGTGAGGCTTTTGGAGTATGATGCAAAAGCTTGAGTAGACATAATTCATTTTTGTGTTTGTGCAAATGTATAAAATTCAAACTGCTGTTAAGTTGTCAAGTCCACTGCAATGTAATGCAAAGCAAATCGGTTCCAAAGCAAAGGAAATCTTCAACCAGTGATACATTTGGATCACATATTCAGGGCAAAACTGCTCAACTATACAGTTCTTCTGAAGTATTGTAAAAGATATTGGCTCTGGGAGTCACATAATCTTTGCAGTTCCAGTTTGGATCACTCTGCTTGTCAGTCAAGGGTCATTAGGCAATGCATTGTCTAAGCACAAATCTGCTTTGAGCATTAGAGGCTGCTTTCTAAACATAGGGCAGCAGCCTCCAGATAAGTTGTGTCACTGCTCAAGTGTTTTGCTGTGCAGTGATGACTCTGAACTTACCTTGTGTGAACAGTTACAAAAAAGAGCCATCAGCTACATTCAGTAGTCTGAAGCCGCACTCAGTGTTGTTTTGATGAAACACACAGACAAGTGAATGAGAGTCAAAAGCACTTGAATAAATCTCTGCACCAGTATACTAAAGAATTTTATTTTGTTTTGTTGTTACCTGCTACGCTGTATGATTCCCTGGCCAAAGTTCAGATCAGTCACGATACAGAATCAGAATCAGAAAACTTGACTGATCCTGAAAGAAATTGCTTATGTAATGACTGCAGAGACACACAGAGAAAGAGCCAAGAACAATATAATATAATGTCTAAATAAAATTTAAATACAAAATCTGTAGAAAGGGAAAAAAAACTCAATATGAATACCCTATGCCAGCAGCCCCCAACCTTTTTTGTGTTATGGACCAGTTTCATGTAAAACACTATTTTCACAGACCGGTACAGATACAACAAAATAAAGTGCGTGAAAATACGAAGAAGAAGAAAAATTTTATAATTTTTTTATTTTTTTTATTTTTTTTTTTAATCAATCATTTTTGCTAGCTTGTGGGCTACAATTTTGATGTACCATATCACATGACTGAGACGAGCATTTTTTTTTTTCAAAATAAAAGATCTTTCAGACTCTGTTAATTAATAAAATATTTGTATGCTGTCTTTCTGTGCGGCCTGGTACCAAATGACTCACGGGGCTGGGGACCTCTGCCCTATGCTGTATACAGAAATGCTTGGTATAAAAACTATATGTAAGTAACACAGTTGTGTTAACAAATCCAGCAGCACTCTTCACTGAACTTAATGTAGAATATTAAGTTGTTACAGAATTGAGAGTGTTTTTAAATGTGATTAACCAGTTAATAATGCTTTTATTTTATTGGTATTTTAGCTTTATTATCATTAACTGTGTAGTGAACTTCCATAGCCTAAGTAGATGAAATATTTTGTTTACTTCTGATGTATTCCTTACGTTGAGGTGTAAAGAGTCTTCAACAGCATTGCACCCCACCGTAATGCTTGTTTACTCTGTTGCATGTTTCATATTTGTTTGGATTTGAAACTGGGATTGAAAAGCGAGAACAGTCTCAGCACGGGACCACCTGCACCATACTGATCTCTGAGATGTAGCAAAGTATGTCCATATCTTCTCCACCTCCCCTGCCACCTGAGACAGTTCTGCAGCGTTTTAACATGCACCGCTGTGTTCAGTTTCACACTCTGCTTATTTCAAGTACACCTGAACCGGCACATTTATAATGCACTTTAATCTGTCTCCTGTTGAACATGATTAGGCTACAGTGGTTAAATAACATATGGTACAAATTCTGCCTCGGTTAGAAAACACATCATTACTGTCAAGATTCAAGATTCAAGAGTGTTTATTGGCAGCCCAGCCACATACACAAGTACACAGGGGGTTGAAATAGCGTTCTCTGAAGCAAATAGTGTAAGACAATGACAGACAAAGGTAAAACAAAGTCAAGAAACTGCCGCAACATTATATTGCAGCATCTAAGCAAAGAATTGCAAAGTACAAAACAGGCAGGTAGTGCAAATAAGTGTGTAGTCTGAGGTAGAGGATTTTTTAAATGAATTTTTAGCAGCAAGTTTTAGTGCAGTTTTTGGAAAGTGTCGGTGCAGTGAGTATAGGATAGTTAAACGTGTCATTTGCATTTCTGTATGAGGTCAGACCCTGTTCAGACCTCTAATGTTACGTGCAGGCTCTGAGTCCAGAAATCTAATGGCTTGTGGGAAGAAACTGTGATGTCTGGTAGTGGTCATACGGATACTTCTGAACCTTTTTCCTGACATCAAGGGGGAAAACAGTCCATATGAGGGGTGGGTGGGATCTGTGATGATGCCGGTTGCGCGGCGGACACAGCTTTTCTTTTACAGTTCAGTGAGTGGTGGGAGGGACACACCGATGATCTTCTCAGCTGTCCTCACCAGAGAAGTCTGAGAAGTTTCTCATTTTTTTTAAGCATAATTTAAAAATTCCCTCGAGGTTGTGCTGAAAATTTAATGATGAATGAACCAATAGAAATGACTTAAAAATACTTAAATTAAAATCTCTCTTCAATAACTATCAATTGAAAGTGTATTAAAGCAGATCTTTTCCTGTAAAGTTCCTATTTTGGAGGTACAAATAATGTATATCAACAGTAATGATGTATTACTGCTGTCACTATCTCATTTACGCCTCTAGTCGCTGAGACAGCCGGTCTTGTACCCTTAGATCTGTCTGGTAGGGTGTGATGGATTGGAAAGTGTGGTTAAAGGTGGAGCCCTGTGGTGAGATATTAAATACACTGAGGCATGAGATGCACTGGCTCTCTTCCAAACGCATAAACACCTTTTGTTACTTGTGCTTTGATAACACAGAGCTCAAAAGATCACCAGTTCACCTACCTATTTAATGTGCCTGAAAAATGCTCCCTTTACAGGCTGGGTGTAAGTGACCTTTTTGCATTTTTGTGTGTGATTTGTGTCAGTTTGGTTTTAGTAGAGAGGTAAGAGGAGATGAATCATTGCAGCAAATGTACCCAGCGTTAATCACTCAGCATCAGGACTGAACATATGTTAACCTAAGTTTATTATGAGACTTTATCACTGTTGCATAGAGTAAAAAACACTTTAAAGCGGTTCTATAGAAGTGTACATTTACATGCAAAAATAAAAAATAAAGAAACCTGCACTGTGATGAGCTGTGCGTTCTGGTAAATAATTCATGACAGACTTCACCACTGTTCTGCCTCCTTAAAATAGTTCTCCAAAAACAAAGAGAACAAGAGTGGGCCAGCTTGGTCCATCAAAGCATTGTTTTAATTCACTGAAAGGCTCCCAAAAATGATGGCTTAAAATACTACAGAAACCACATTTCCTCAGAAACACATCCAAGTGAAGCTTTGGCCTACAAAAGAACTTGTCTAATGGCCATACAAATGTTTCTTCTTGGAGAAGTACAACAGCCGAAAGTGACAAGGCATTATCAGATAACATGTTCCCTGCTCTGTCTCTTGCTGCAGCACATTCTTCTGGCCCTCAAGTTCATCCTGGCCTTCGTCATTCCAGATATACCCAAACACATCCAGATCAGGCTGGCCGAGCTGGAGTTTAAGTCCCTAGAAGCACTGAAGAAAAAGGTGAGCACTCTCTGGCCATTAAGAAGCGCTTTGTCTTCTTTTGAAATTTCCAAATTTCAAAATGATTTGTAACCATTACATCCATTACATTTCAGTTATGTAAGAAAATATACCAGCAATGGATTTGATAAATAAAGCAGCCATTTACTAATACTTACAAAACGTATTGTGCAACGCTCCGCTTCATGTTAGATGGGTTTTACTAAAATACTGATTTAAATTTTTGTTAAAAGCACATTTGTTAGCTCACAACACTCACTATTACTCTATTACTGTTCATTTACTAGTTTCCTCCAGGGCATATATTACTGTAGAGCACTGTTCAAATGTGTCAACACCACATAAGCCCCAGTGAACATTATGAGGCAATAATGCAGGCCTAGTTGGCATTTTCTGCACTGATGCTACTGCAGACTGGAAGATGCAAATAGCCTGCATTATTACTCATCCCTCATCAGTAAATGATCTACAGAGAACACTGTAAAATCAAAGTGTGTGTGTGTGTGTGCGTGTGTGCATGTGCGTGTATGTAAATATTGGCTAATGAAGCTGAGCTATTTTGGCAGATGTTTATCACCTTACATGCAGCACAAGTAGGTCAGTCTCGCCACAGGCACACAGGTATGCACTTGCACACACTCACACCCACACGAACTTGCAGCATTCTGTCCCTTTTTGGGTGCAAAGAAAGTGCATCCTGTGGCCTCACTTTAAGAAGACCAAAAATAAATGTGATGGTTTTTAAAAATGCTTCAAATTCAGTGTTCAGCAAAAGGCTGATAGTGTCAGTGAGTAAAACACAGTGTATGAATATAAATCCACACAGCATAATCTGATTCAGGTCAGTGTTGAAAATGTCCTGTACTTCAGGCAGGAAAGCAGAATGCAGTCCAAAAGTCTACTATTCTCACTTCTCCAGAAACCTTTGCACACTTTAACTGGGTCTGATCTCTTTGGTTTTGTGCAGAGCCAAGCTCCTGGTAGGTAAGTGTGTTTACGTGCCTCAGATGATTTGGCACAGTTGCACTGTGAATGGCAATGAGCAGGCAATGGCTCCCCAGTAACTACGGATGTGCAGTGATATGGCATCTTGCCTAATAGCGTGATGTAGATGAATGTGCTGAATTAATCAGAATATTATTAATATTTTCTGTTCATATGTTTAGTTAGTACCAGTAGCAGACTGCCGCTGGTCAGACTGCTTATAATACCTCTATATACTGACATTTGTAATACTTTTAATGAACTGATCTGCTAATAATAATAATAATAATAATTAGTGATCATTAGAAGAGGATCCAAAGGTTTTCACTTTGATGAGTATCATCTCTATTTAGATTCACACACCCCATTAATTTTATATAATATTATATTATATGAAATCCTTATTTAGCTGTTTTAATCATTCAGTGTTTTGAACATTCATTAGTTTACTTTCAAGTTTATAGCACATTATCATACACAAAAGGTCATTCAATGTGTTTTACAGAAATAGAATACAAAATACAGTGTAGTAGCAATGTGAATGTTTAAAAGAAGGCAGAGGAGTGTAGCAGCGTTTTAAAGTTACCTGTACTTGTATTATTTCTCCGTCATTAGTCATCATTATTGATGTTCACCCATGAACTTGTTTACATTAGCATTAAGACATACGCTAACTGTTATTCCTCGGTTATTTATAGTCATTTTAAGTATACGTTAAATATACAGCTCTGGGAAAAACATAAGAGACCACTGCAAAAATGTTCAGTTTCTTGTGTTTTATCTTTTATAGGTGCAAGTATTGAACTGAACAGCTTTGCCTTAGTTGTTAAGAACTGCTGACAGTGTTTCTCCCAATTTCCAAATAAAAATATTGTTCTTTAAAACATAATTGTAAAGGAAATTACAAAACATCAAAATAAGGGAAATGATGCCACGTTTACAGAGCCTGAATAATTCAAAGAAAACAAATCTCTTGTTCAAAATATCTCTTGTTCAATAATTACCTGTGATGTACTTCTAGTAGTGTTTTGCCATAAAACTGGTCACAGAGCGAGAGGAAAGTGTTGATTACAACAGTGTTTTTTTTTTAATACTTTTCCTCATTAAATAAGATTTGATTCAGGTGATCACTAGTCAGGTGCTTGGGTAGGAATTTAACAGACACTGGCATGAAATGGTTGTCATACTCACAGAGACGCGGATTTAAAAATAAGTTGCAGTGGTCTCTTTTTTTTTTCCAGAGCTGTATATAGTGGACGGTTGTGCACTTGTGAAGTTCAGCTTTAACTAGCATGAAGCCACAGCCATGAACTTAACAGACTGTGCTGTGCCCCGATCTTGTAGAAGAATAATAGTGGCACATCAACAGCACAAAGCACTGATGCAATACACATGACACCCAGAGATAAGATGGTGCTGTAAACACGCAACAAAGGAAATTTCAAGCAAAATGAAGCAATGATGATTGAGAATGCTTCTCTAATTAGATGTGAAGTGATGAGGGAGGGACTCTGCCCAGGTTTCATCCGGTCAACATTTGTTTTAATTTAACGGAGAGTCGCAGGTTGTAAAGTATGTATTGATTGTATTGATTAGGCTTCAGGAAGATTGAGGATGTGATATTTCTAAGCTTCACACTGCTCCCCTCTTGCACAAACTCTATCTGACTCTGGCTCTGCCCTCAGACAATGATTTTGGTGCATCTCCTGCAAACCAGCTTCATCACCGTGATGGGCATGAGCTAATAGTCTCAGCAGCGCAAGCTGCCTTCGTTAGCATTCAAAAGTGCATACTTCACTTAAAACCCAGTTCAGGAATTGCCAAATCAGTCCCACTGCCAAGGACACTCCAAATGTACTAACAGAGAGCATAAAAAAGATTCAGACAGCATTTCAGTGAGTGCCTTCTTGTTAACATTGCAAGATGTCAGATGTTATACTGGTAAAACCTTTTGTTCCAGCTGCAGCAGTTCCTAAGGCTTTAGTGATTCAGGGTATGAAGCATTTGGACATCTGTTGAGCATGAGTATGATGCTAAAGTGATATTTGATTATAATAATAATAGATAGCATTAATTGGTAATGCTATGTATGTTGTTAATATTTTCAAATTAAAGATGCACTTTGAATTTGGCACTTAGCATGCCACACCCTGACATGACTAAGATCTTCCTGCAGGAAAGGGAAATTGGTCTGACACACAAAATGACCCACCGCAGCCCACTATTTTGGTATGATGAATAGATGGAGGCTGTGTTGAAAATAGACCCACAACAGAAACTTCCCCTTGTAAAACACAGTGGACCGAAGGCTCTGAAAGGCTCGTTTTCCTTCTCTTAGTCCAGCACAGCCAATTGTTTGCTAATGCTGACTTGAATTTATTTATTAAAGTTAAAGCTGTCTTTCATATTGGAACAATACATACAGGCAATAAGAAATTCCCGGAAGTATGTGAGCCATTGCCATCCCCAGACTTTTGAGATAACCCTTTGAGATGTCTGCGAGAATGTAACCTGTATGAAACATTACCTAGAAATAAAAGCTCACATTGTGTACTTTAGCTTCACATTTTATATCTGAAAGGTGTTTTTTATGCAACTGCATAAATACTTAGGCTTCTCGGTGTATTTAGCATTTAGCTACAAAGCAGAAACAGTGTGTGCCCTTTGAGTCCAGCTGTTTTTCCATGTGTTCAGCAGCTTGTGAGGGTGTAGACAGCTGTCTGCAGGGGGGGACAGGTCCACGTTACTATGAAGCAAAGGGGAAGGCTGAAAATAGCAGTCCCTCATAGGAGCACTGGAAACCCCCTGTTAGCAGCCAGCACTGGAAAGCAACCTGCTATGTACTTGTGGAGGTGAACTCTAGGAAAAGGCCACTTTGCCAATGGGATGACACTAGTGGTGCTCGAGCGCTGTGGAGTTCAGTTTCTACTCAGATGCTTCTTTTAACCTGGGACAAATGCCTGAGAGCCAAACCATATGATGCTGATGAAGGAAAATAGAAAAGGGAGTGGACCAGAATACCTGAGTATGCAAGAGCTCCACCATCACGATGAGGACCATCAAGCCCTCAATGATCATTCAAAGCATTAAGCCACACCCGACAGCTCTGGCTCAGCTGTTTATTGCTTTGTTTGAAAGGGGGCAAGTACAATATGATAATACAATAAAATAATAATTTTATGTTGATTATTTTTTGTATTATTTATAAGAATAATTATAAACAAATGTTCTGCCAATAATGTATTTTTTAAAAACAGGCTGTGCTTCCAAGTGACATAGTGGTCATAAACAGCACAATGGATTTTAATTACTTGCCACATAAAAGCTAAGGTCACTTAAAATGTACAGCTATATGTATTTTAGAACAATTGAACAAGACTCAATCAATTATAGTAGTGGCAGTCCAGTCTCAAATTCTGTGGTATTTATACATTATTTAAATATTTTTTGTATGGTGCTGTGCAGATGACGCACTGGTCACACTGGTCTAATGCTGGCTTTGGATATCTAGTGTTGGTGAAGAGATAAAAGCTGTGTTGTTGTGTGTGCTGAGTATACTCACTGGAACACAATGCATGAATAGCCTTCTCTGCCCTATGATGAATCACGTAACCAGTGACGACTGTTTGCTCCAGTGACATCCACTCATTACAGGCAGATGGCTTGTGTTTATGTTTGCCTGTGGGATCCAGGATGAAAAAAATGTGCTTTTACCACTTGTTTGGTTCAGGTGACAGAAGCCACAAATCTCGTAGCCATATGAGAGAGGAGGGAAAGAAAGAATTAGAAAGGGAGAGAGAGTCACTGTCACTGATTTACACTGTTTTGAAGGTGACATCAAAAGTCCAGGCATGGCATTTAGCGAAACTCAAGGCTACTTGTCCTTTGTTGACTCCAGTTATTCCGGGAAGCAGAGTGGAAAACAGCCGGGCAAATCAGGGCGCCCACATGATGAAGTTTGTCAGGAAGCATATGCTCTCTCGCCTCGCAGCCCGGCTGGTGTTACAGGAAAAGGAAGGAGTTAGTTGTCTGAGGCTGTCTCTGCCTTGAGCAGTAGAGATGTTCTGTGCTATCCTTTTGAGGAGAAACAAAGCCAGCGGTGCTGTCCTGACAGATTGAAGGAATTAAATGAATCATGAGACTGGAAATGTGTCACCAGCTCTTGGCACCTCTTTTGACAATGGAATGCTCAGTGTGTTCCTGACGCTCAAGAATAGAGGTAACCCCAGCACTGTGTGGCGAACTAAACTTTACAGAGCTTTTCATATAGGGAGAACCAGCAGTAAGGTTGATCGGTTCGTCTGTTCATTATCATAATTACAATTTGAATTACTCCAGTTTCAACTATAAGCTACATCAGGGAGGGGCAGTTATGCTAAGAATTTTATTATATCTTTAATGATATCAGTATCAATGACCAGCTCAACATAATCAGAAATGTTGTCTTAACAACATTTAAATTGGGAAATTTATCCCAACAACATAGGGCTTGTGAACAGTGGGACAAATAGTTCACTGGCAGTCCAGCACTCAATGTTCCACCCTCAAGCCAAAAACAAAAATCTGCTGGTGTTCATGGCCAAAAAATAGCGATGACCTTAATTTGCAGGAAATAGTCACAATTAAAATCACTATATTGGTTGAAAAATCACAATTAGGCAATTTCTCCAAATCGTCCAGACATAACTAGCTCCGTAATTTGTCATTCTTTTCATCAGGTGATGGCATTTATAACTTCCACAGACATTATAATTTAATAAACTGTTTTTTCACCCAGAAACAAATGTTATAAACAAATGTGTGTACACACATCGGTATAAAACTGACACTTGGAAAAGTTAAAGGAATACTCAGACATCTTTCTACTGCATCTGCATAAACCACTGATTAACACAAGCAGTAATTCTGATGAGTTTGAATGAGATAGATTATATAATGTCTTATCAAAGATGTTCCTGTGACATTTAATTCAGCTTTCAGATCCTGGAGCTACACAGTAAAAATAATGTCTAGTTATATGCATGATTATGCAGAAGCCTGTGAAAACTACACACACACTGCCTTATTAGTCACATACTATCGCTAATCTGTCCCTCTGTCTTATCTCTGAAATTAAAAATTGATGAAATTCTACAGATTCACACCAACATGAATTGCTTTTTTTAAGCATAGGGAACCGTGCTGAAGTTATTGTCCACTGTAATCAAGTGTATGCTACAGATACAGCAGAAATTGGCCTGAAAAATGTTGGAGTATTGCTTTAAGGTCTGCTTACAAAATAACAGACTCCTTCATTGCCATTTAGCACAGTTTCAGCTGGTAAACTAGTTCTGCAGTATCTGTTTCAGCAATTTCTGCTGGGGACAAACATTTCCGGGGCTGTGTGTGAAAAAAGTCTTTCTGTGCCACTGCTACTATTGTAAAGCTTTTAAACTGCTCTGCAACGGCTTCCTCACATAATCAATACCAACATGTCCAAGCAATTATCCCTACATGCACATCACAGCCTCCTGTGGAAACCAGAGCATTTGCTCTGCTCAGACTGGGGCGGAAGGGAACAGCTGCCAACTTTCTTTTGGACTGTTGACTCGAAACCTTTTTGAATGCAAATTCAGCCCGAGTCGCAGGCGGGTTTTTTCAGATTCATGTTGGCTTCGTGACCATCTCAAATGAGCAGAGACTGGATCTGGAAGAAAATAAATGACCTTAGACAGATGGGTTCAATTTTCATATTGGCTTGACTTGGTTTGTGTGTATGTTCAAAGGCAGAATATCCCTTAGAACTTTTACTCTATGCGTCCATTAACCTGCCAATGCTCGGGCCGGCTCCCTTCCAGCTATTCTAATAGTGAACCATTTTTAGCTCTTAGACAAAAGAAAAAAATGTTCTTGTGTTCCACTGTTCCTATTGTTTTTCATAAATCAAACAAAAACGTTACTGAGTGCAGTGGTAATGAGACTATTTGCGGTCCCTTTTAATTACTACTCTTGTGCTTTGAGAGGTAACCGAAGGCCAGACTCGGTGCACAAGGCGCAGTAAAAAGCACCGTGTCAGCACATCTGCCTGCATTGATCTCACATTTGGCTTGAAAAGTTAATTGCACATAACACTTTTTCACTGAGGATGTAATTTACTCTGGTTTGTAGGCAGCAGAATTAATTGATTAAATGTAACTCAGGCTGCATCGGTCTGGGGAATGTCTTTAATGGAAAAAAGCAGTATATTTAAAAATAATTCAATCTTCTTAAGAGTCTCCAGGCCTGGTGGATAGATTTAAGGCCCTCATAAGTTGCAGGGCAATGTGGTTTACGAGCTTTGGTTGGCTTTTTTTTCGCAGAGGCAATGTGATTTTCAAGATTTAGTTCTCTTTATGGTTCCCTTTTTAAGAAGCAACAAATGGTGTCACTTAGTCTTTCAACATGAGTGCTTGCACCCACTACCATCACATAGAGTGAATCATTCAAAATCAGAATATTCTGAGTCACATATAAAGAAAGCTTAGCGATCCTAAGAGCTTCTATTTTGTTTCTGTGCTAAGCCGTTCTGTCTTTTATATATAGGAAGCTGTTTCTTTCACTCTAAGACAAGTTTCAGAAATATGAAAGCCTGCTGCATTACCAGCAGCTCCCTGAAATGACTCACTGCCCACCACTTTGATTTTGGCCTGTAGTCAGTCCTAACTCTAACTGTAAATCACATTATAATCTGGACATTTTTTTCTCCTTTTTAGAAAATGCTGGAGGCCGCAGAGATCCCAAAGACTGATAAGTGACGAGGAGCTACGAGGCAGACAACTGCGCAGATTCTGATTGTGCAGATTTCAGTCTGCATCTGAAGAAGCTGCTCCAGGTGTTTACATACAGTGTACAATCAAGCATTACATATAACCAACCACGAATATGCACTCCTGGCTATGGCCTTCACAAAGATAATGCAAGCCTCTGGGTCTGAGTTGACAGTTTGAGCTACGCTTTGAGCTATGCTGTTTATTTAAGATTGTTTTAATTGTGTGGGACTGTTTTTAAATGGATGTTAACATTGGTAAAGCCAGAAAATCCCTATTTGCTCCAAGAAATTATGAAAGACTGAGCAGTGCCTTTATTTATCACTATATCAGATCACGCATGTTACTGCTTTTTGTGTACTGGAGTCATGTGCACACTACATGGTACTTGAAGCCAAATAAAACTGATATTCTTCTTCTCTGAAAATATTACCATGTGTTGGTGTATATGCTAAAAGGCCTCAATTTGATCTAATTTGCCAGGCGGTACTCTGGTGTTTGGTCTTTACATCAGACTTCATATGTTGCTTTTGTTGTGTATATGTGATTTACAGATTATATTAAACTGAAAATTTTAAACTTATGAGAAAAGTGATGGATTGATTTTGTAATGAGCTGGCGATGGGATTAGTATGACAGTGGTCCTGTGCCTTGCTAACTGTGATTAATCAGCTGGCTGATCGGATGTGACAGGTAAGACAGTATAGCTGTCATTTTCTCGCGTGTGAGGAAAATACAACTGATACAATTACAGCTCGTGTTTTAATCTGTGTGAAGGTAATTAATTCAATGATTATATACGAGGTGTAAATCTCTGACTTCACATATCCTTAGGAAATCATTGAATGCACCCTGACATCTCCAATTTCAGCTCAATTCCATTGTTTTGGTGCAGTTCAGAAAATGGACATACCATATTAAATGTGTAAATAAGTGTAAGTTGTCCATCTGTCATACTTGACCACACCACAGCACACAGTGTGAACATTTAACCCATTCCCCAAGTGAAGCAGCGGGGATCCAGGAACAGCGCCCAAGGAGCAGTGTGGGGACGGTACCTCGCTCAAGGCAACCTCAGTGGTGCCCCTGGCAGTCCTGAGATTCAGCCTTCTGATTGCAGGGGCAACTCCCTAACCACTAGACCACCAGCTGCCTCAGCTATAATAGATTATAAATACTTCTAACATTCCAAATCAATGTAGCTGAATCACCACTCTCTAACTGATTTCTGGCACTGATTATTATTAACAGGTGTAACTTTTTCATGATGGTATATAAACTGCTGTTTAGGATTGGGTATCGACATTCAATACCGCTATGGTACTGAGCAAATTAAATACCACAAAACCCTTGTTAATCAGGACCAAATTTCAGTACCCAGATAATCAGTCTTAAAAGTCTGTGAGTAAATAAGCACTCATTTCTAAATGTCTGCTGCTGATTGGCTGTCTAAATGGCATTCCATATACCATCTCTTCTTAATTTGTAATCCGCACTCCCAGCACCTAAAGGGTAAAGGGGGCATTCGACTGACACTCTTATCCAGAGCGACTTGAAAACATTAGTTACAGGGACAGTCCCCCTGGAGCACTACACAGTGGTAGAAAGTGGGGGTTTGAACCTGCGACTTCGTGTTCATCGGGTTCACAGGCAAGTGTTTTACCCACTAGGCCACTACCACCTCACATTCATTTAAGACATAAAAGCACACCCACTTTGAATTTCTTCATGAAAAGAAGGTATCAAAAATATTACTCAGGAATACATTTCCAAGTCTAGGTATTCATGAGATGAGAATATTTTTGAACGATACCAGGTCCAAATGGTGATGAAGCATGCATCACCACCAAGCCTGGGGTACTTAAGGACAACATGAAGTGGCACTGTTCTTAAGCACTCTGATGCCTTTTAAGATGAGTCAGTCCAGAAACACACACACGGTCCACTGACCATAGCATCAGGACAGTGTGAAAGGTCAGAGCTGTCACAGTGCGCTAGCTCTAACTAGGGCACAGCTTATCCCCGCCTGTCCCAGCACACAGCCTAATGCCTCTCAGTCATTTTTTTCAGTGTGTGGGGACAGCAACAAGCTGGAACAAACTGCATGTGTGAGGGTCCAAGCCTCTGATGCCCCTGGATGGTGCTGAGTTACTTGAGATATCTGGCAGCAATAGTTGGCAGTAAATAACAGTAAGAAACCTTTCAACAGAATCTGAGCTCCCGCTTCGTCATGTTAACTTCTCTCCTTACTCATAAGGAGCGCTGTCCCCTGCGCAAAGCTACATCAGTTTGGTAAATAAATCGGCTGGTTTTGGTGAACATAAGCCTAGTGTGCAGGGTAATGGTAAGTTTTGGGTCATATCCCAGCTGATGGCTACAGGAATTATGCCTTTGAACAAATCACTTACCCCCAAGCCACTCCGGGGCATCTGCCCTTATACCTGGTGGGTCAAAGTTGCTTAAGGCAAAACAATTAAATAAATTTTTAATTTTAAATTTAACTGCACTGCTGAAAAGCACATTATTCTAATACTGGGTTAGCTCTGCGTAGTTGAGAGCCATTACTTGGGTTTTGCTTTGGTCTGCCATTCAATTGTAACCACAGAATGCACATTTGAAATATGAAGGATGTCAAGCAATGACAATCCACCCTCCCTGGGAACCCAACATACATTAAACAGTAAGAAACGGTGCTCAAGAGTACATCTCTTTGAACGAAAGGGTTTGTTTCTGGCCTTCCGTTTTTAAAAAGGCAACCATAGCACCTTATGAATGTAGGCACAAGACCTTACGTTAATGTCAACAACGAAACCTTATTTTTTATTTTTATATTTTTGCCCTTACTGTTTCCCGACAACTCGGTGTACTTAAAAAAAAAAAAAAAAAAAGACAGAAGGCCAAAATGTAAAGACATTTTCCACAACATTTAATTTCAGACATTACCATAGCTATATGTAACTTTTGAGGACAAGTTTCAACAACAGAACATTTATTCATTTTGCTTTTTCACTGTTGTTTTTCTTCATAAGTCAGTACATGGTTTTGGTCCAGTAACATTTTGTGGTAGTTCTTTATCCCTCAACGTACGTGGATCAATTATGTCAAAGGTACAACACATGCACATGTCATTTCACCTGTTTACATCAGGGTAGGACACAAGTCTGAGACCGACATTATGAATTATAGCACTGGTTTCTTTTTCGACTCTGCTAAATTTGCTTGAGACACTCAGAACTAATAAGGCTATATTACAGCTATGAACCAGATGGCCAACACTGCAGTTCTATAGAGAGCACCATATTTACATCTATATTTACAGACCTTATTGTTTAAAAAGAAAAACAAAAATACTCGATAATTTTTTTTTTTCGGTCAAGTGAGCCATTCTAAGGCTGTACATGTTATGAAATATAAAACAAAAATATGTATATTTACAAATAGCTGCAACTTATAGCTTATTGCCAATGCCCTTTAAAATCTCTCTCAACCCAACCCCTCTCTCCTGTCTGGTTCAGCATGGGCCCTTTATAGCTTTGACATCACCTTCTATACAGGGTGATGGACATTCACAAGCCGACTCCTGACGCTGTATTTCCTGAAAGAGTGGCCACACGTTAGAAGCTTGTTTCAAGAATATCTAGAGCCACACTGCTAGGTGACAAACCAGCATGGCTTGAACTCTAAAGCTAACCCGATGCCTGTATTCAACACAGCATTTTAAATCAGCAGTCCTTTCAAACAAAAACAAACAAAAAAAACAAAAAAAAAAACAAAAACAAAAAAAAGAAAAGAAAAAAAGACATACTTACATACCCTATAGACATCTAAGGCCAGTCTTAACTGGAGACTGGTATGTACAGTAACAAAAGTATCTACTGCAAAAGGAGGAAAGAAAGGGGAAAAAACTAAGGTGAGAACAGATGGGATGAAATTTCGAGCTTAACATTTAGGAACTGATTTCCTAGAGCGAAGAGAAATATTCAGGTCTTGATTTTGTAGTAGAACTGGGACTATGGGAACACAGCCAAATGTTGGAGCACCGTTGGTACAGCGAATGCTGTAAAAAAAAAAAAAAGAAAAAAGTGTGAAGCTCCTGCAGTCTCTATTTCTGTGGTCCTCACTTACTACTACAGGACTCAATATTTGCAAAAATTGTGCACATTGTTCTGATGTGAATGTTCTCTTTGCGTGTATTTTGGAAATGGCTATATTCAAAACAGACCACACCCCATCTCCATCTTTGTACTATGTGCAAAACTTTAAGACTAATGTTGTGAAATTAAAGCTTATTTATCTGAACCACATGAGACAAATTGTCAGTACTATTATCACAAAATCTAAGTCTTACAGATATTCTTGTGATTCTTACAAAACACAATTCAATTGCCTGACTGACTGTCAGCAATATCCTGTTTTGCTTTAGGAAAATATCTAATTAAAAAAAAAAAAAAAACCAAAACAAATAATAAATAGTAGACATAAAAACTGCCGGTTATTAGTATTCTTTAAAATTCTTTAAAATTTAAACTAACAATAATACATTCTGGTGAAAGCACTTTAAAAGTCAAAACAGCCATCATACACTTTTCAAAGTGTAATTCAGTTATCAAATAAGTTGCGGTTTGTTCTGAATTCAAAATTGGTCGTTTAGTTTAAGACATCAGACACAAACAGTAATCAAAACTGGAGTTGTTTCTCCAATATTAGCTGCTGTTGTTTTTTTTTTTAAATATTTAGATATTTAAAATTTGAAACTGGGACTTAATTGATGTCTCCAGGGTGTTTAAGTGCTCATATTTACTGCTGTGTGTTTCTCTTGACACACTGTTATATGTATTTCTCTTTATTAAATATTTTGTCATACAAATCTACAGTTCTATTCGATTGACTGTCCAATGCCCAACCAAATAATCCATGTGAAGCGCTTATTACAGGAGATTAAAAGGCAAAAAAAAAAAAAAAGTAAAGAAAAAAATAAATCAGCAGTCAGAAGTCTGGAAACAAATGTAAAACGCAGAGTGGGTCTTAAAATGACCCTCTTCAAAGAGGGGAAAAAAAAAAAGCTAGCAGCGTGCACCTCATAACTCTCCACCCCTCAAAAAAAGGTAACTCAAATAAATATGTTGTAAGAATGATTAAGACGACATAGAAGGCAGGTGGCAGGTTCAAAGATGTGCTGAGGGTAAGGAAAGGTCATACACAGCTACTGGAAGAGTACTCAAGTCCTCATTATGCTACAAATATGGCGATAGGAGCAATCTGCTACGAGGACCAGTCATGCGACCTGCCATCATATGACCTGGCAGCAGCTGGCCTGGGCAGATGTACAAAGCAGCCCGTCCCTGGGGCTCCTCTGGATGTTTACAGAGATGGTTTTTTCACACAGAGGTAGCTGGAGCATGTTGTTTTTCAAGTTCAGGCTGTTCTCCTTGGCCAGGCCTAGTCCGTTAAGCATGGCTGCCGTTTGGTCCGGGCAACGCTCCACTGACCCATCATTCACATTCCTAGCATGGCCGGGCACGGCCACCTTGTCCAAGCTGCTGTTGGAGCCAATGCACATCTTCCAAGACGACTTCTCCTGCACTTTGACGCTGGAGAGGCTCTGAGGGTCGATGATGAAACGTCCTCCTCCGCCTGCTCTTGAGCTGCGAAACTGCGAGCTTAAACACAGGCTCATGAGCTTTAAGCTCTCCACCAGTTCCCCCGCACTCCTGGCCGCGCTGCGCGTGGAGCCAGATGTGGGGTTGTTGCTGCCGCTGGAGCAGCTAGAGGGACTTCCCTGTCCTTTAGAGCCCCCTCCTCCCCCTCCTGCACTCCCACCATTACCTCCACTACTGCTGCCGCCTCCTCCAGGGGGGCTGCCTCTGTCCGGTCCTGAGTTGCCCTCCCCTGGAGGTTTGCTTTGCCCTCCACTAGTACCACCCCCTCCATTCCCCCCAGAGTTTCCTGGCGGTCCCTCGCTACTGTCCCTCCGGTTCCAGCTGTAAGTGAAGCCAGATTCTTTGTCCAGGCGTCGGCGATGGCTCTCTGAGTCATCATCGCTGGTCTCAGAGCTGGAGCAGCTGGAACCACGGCCCTGGCTCTTGCGCCGGTGGTAGCGCTTCTGTGCTGTGCCTGGCGAAGCCATGTTCATCTTAAGGCGACTGAGCTTAGGTGGCAGGCTCTCATCCATATCGAAGTCGTCATCCGACTCACCCTCTTCCTCGAAGATCTGATTAAGCACAGGGGCGCTCTTGCGCGACGTCAGTCGGTTAGTGATGGATGGCGGCTTACGCCGCAGGATCACCTGGGTGGGGAGCGGGGATGGCTCCTGCTCCTCCTCTTCCTCCTCGTCCTCCTCCACCCGGAAAAGGCAAGTGCGCTGCTTGGCAGAGGCCGACACCAGTGGAGCCACACCAGTGGTTTTGAGAGGGTTTGGAGGCACAGGGGCTGGGGGGCCGGCTGAAACTGCGCCCCCACATGCCTCGTTGCTCTCGTCCCGTCGGCCCAGATCCAGGAGTCCTTTGCTGCGGTGGCCATTCAGCAGGTTCTCAGCGCTACGAGCGGGAGACTGTGGGCCCCCTGCATGAGAGATAGACGAAGCTGCGAGGCTGTCCTCGATGTCCTGGTGCATGTCGATTTTAGTTGGCCAGGATTGCCTATGACGAAAAAGGACATTGTTATAAATAATCTGTTTCAATGACATTCTGTGCTGTGAAAATTCAATATACTGATTGAGGCTGAGTAATCCAAATCTACACAGATATATTCAGAAACAGCTAAAAGAGTGAAGTACCTTAAGAAAACAAATGAACCTTCATGACGGAGACAGTACTTGACAAAAGGCAGACCTGATTCTCCTGCCAAGACTTTAACAACCCACTGAATAGAGGGGCATGGTGAATCACAGGATGCCTTGCAGACTTAATGTCCTGCTTTTGCTTCAGCGCTGAATAAGGAGCGTGTTGTAATGAGTTTATCTGCATAAATGAAGGAACCAGTACTGCACTGAAGCCAAAAGACTCATGAGAATAGCACTTACTGCAGAGCACATATCGCTAGGTTGCCATTACCACAGTCAAGTCTTTATCTATAATGCTCCAAAAAACTTTTGTTGATATGGCGACAATACTGAGAGCAACGACAGGATGAAAACCTGCAGAAAGATCACTTGTCCAGAACTTCATTCAAACAACAGCCTTTTGCGTGTCTGTAGTCCAATTAAATTCGGGCTACTTATCTGGACTTTGTTTTAGCAGTTTAATATTTAACTATCTATCGTGGGTAATAATTAATAAATTGATTTTGAATAAAGAGAATTTGTAAATCATCTAATGAGATGGACAGTAGACAGAATTCATATGCGTATCCCCTTCTCTCTAGTCTGCTCCTATACAGCAAAGCAACGCTGCTTTTCTAGGTCAGTCCAAACCAATTTCACAGCCCTTAAACACATTTGTCACCCCACACAGGGTTCAGTGGCAGAGACAGAAGATGTGCTGGCTGTCCTTAGAGTGCAGCATGAGATAGAAACCCTAACAGCCAGCAGAACCAGCCTCTAGGGGAGACCATTACTGAATCCTACTCTACTGACAAGGCTGCTTGAGCTAATGTGTGGCAGGGAATGAACGTTACAGCAACACTTTGCTCTGGACAGGCATTACTCATTTATATGCTCTGCCTTTTTTCCTCAGCTTAATCTATACAGATACCAGAGGGCAAACAGGTTTAACACACTGTTCTCAGAGTCAGAGTTGGGCAATTCCAGGGAATAAAATGGCCCATATTTACAAAACTTATCAAAGAATGCTGATCTGCCATCAGCATATATCCGTTATATAACACAGAACTGAACAAAATCACATGAATGATGAGACCTAATTATAGAATAATGTCTGACACTGGTTGTGTCTACTGTTGCCCAGTAAAAAAAAAAAGAAAAAAGAAAAAAAAAGAAAAGCAGATGTTCTCCTAGTCTACAGACTGTAGCAGATCTAAGAGAAACCCATGGAAGGCCATGGGCCAGGCTGCAGTACCTGAAATGGGCTTTGATATTACTGGGGCTGGAGGACCGCGGCTGCACCTCCTTCTCTTGTTTCTCTCGTAGAATCCGCTCCGCTAGCAGGAAGTAGGTAGCCGTGATGTGGTTGTACTTGTTGGTCTCTAGGGCTCTGGGGGGGAGCAGAAAGATGGTGTATTTAGGTAAGAGAGGGCAAAAAGGAGGAAGATCCAAAATGAGAAAGAAAAAGAGTAATGGAGAGAGAGAGAGAGGAGAAACATTGACCTTTTCGCTCATTTGCTGAGCACGGAGACCATCCCTAAAACATTCAAGAGGATAATAATGGCCCTAAAGGTCTGAACAACTACTATTCTGTCCTATATTCTACCCAAACCTGTGTGACTAAAATAGTAGGGTATTATAAAGAAGCATGCCAAGTCCGCATTGATTTCTATGAGCCCTCTCAGGCTGATCTAATGGAGCTGGCTTCAGCTATGTCCTCGGCATGGCTCCAGTGCTTAGCACAATCCAAGCACATTTGCAGTCCCTCCTCTCTGCTTCTCAGGGATTACACGTTAATGAACAAACAAATGGACTCTCTGCAGCCTCGAAATCATGCTACAACAATAATCTCTTGGAGAGAGTTGAATAGTGAAAATCTACTGGCATAACCTGCCTTCAGAGCTCTTCCCAGCTACCCTGCCTGCAAAATAAACTGGCAGTCCAACTCCAAAATGTCACCTTCCACGTTAACTGCAGCATGTTTTACAAAAAGTAGGCTGCAAAGGTAGGGCTGCGTACCATTTGAAACTGTTAGCTTCTTTGCTAACAAAAAAATTTTGCTGTATCAATGGCATAGTATCGAAGTCGTTTTAGCCTTTGAATTCCTGAGAAATTGAAAACGGAAGAAATAAGTACAAGAAAAACAAATCACATACAACCCCTGGCAAAACTAGCATGTCCAATCCTGCTTTTTTACTTAATAGTTGCTAAAAAACAATTAACAATTTTGTCCTGACCCTCTGTATGATTTTCTTTTATAACCTTCCCATATTGTTTACATGGCATCAACTGATGTCATTTAGTTTGTTTGAGGTATGTTTCACAAAGCCGGTATGTTTCACAGAGCCTTGTGTGGAAGTTTCACAACTGGTTCTCATTCAAAAATACTACAGCTGTATGCAAATGTATGAATACCCTCGGTCAGTAATTTTTACAAAGTATTTTATAGATGAAAATGAATTACCATCCTTTACAGTGAACTTCAATATAGCATCTTCCTCCAAATTGTGGAGCACACCTTCTATTTGTGATAAATATTTGAAAAAATAAAATGTAGATTTACCAGGGGTGCTGAATATTTGGGTCATTCGGGTTATAAACTATATTAATACACACAGTTTTGATATTATAATGTTTAAGTAAGAGTATCTTTAAGCCCATTGTAAGACTAATACATTACACTAATACAAAACTACAGAATTTCTTTCCAGTGAGACCAAGGCTTGTCAGTAGAGTTACTGTCTAAGAACAATTTTGTGTATTACCAGTTGTAAATATGATGTAAAATTTAACTATTGCTGTTATAAATTGTATGAATATGCTTAATAGATTAAATGATAAAATAACGTTGACTTTACTGCCATCTGGCAACAAGTGCTGAAAGTTACGAGGTGAGTCCTCCATGGATTGGAGAAGTTTGTCCAGCACATCCCACAGGTGCACGAACAGATTGAGATCTGAGGAATTTGCAGGCCAAGTCACCACCTTGAATTCCGTCATGTTCCTCAAACAACTCCTGAACATTTTTTACAGTGTGGCAGTGTAAACACGTTATCCTGCTGATCGGTGAATACCGTTGCCATGTCAAAGTAACATCCACATTGAGCACCATACTGGTCGGTAGTAAATATTCTCCTAAAAGGTGCTCAAAAAGACTCCCACTTTCACTGAGCAGAAACTTTTAGAAACAATCTAACCAAACCACTCGGCACACGCATGCTCTCGAGCATTGCACATGGATACCAACACCGCCATTTTTAAATCCCCAAATTGTCTGAGCACTAACCAAAGCCAATCAAACGTAGGATGTTGACTAAACATGTGAAATATCACAAACAGATCTATATACAAAATGACTAAACAAGCATTATGTTGAATGCATGGACAGGCTACACAGGCTGTTTTTATAAATATACACTGTAGGTTTGCACAAGAAGTAAACAATCCAAACCGACAAACTTAGGTCTGCTATTTCAGTCGTTTCAAGAGGAAAATACATCTGTCTCTAGCTGACACTACTGGAGCAGTGATGATTCAGAAATCTGGACATTTCTTCTTACTGCAGGGTCTAAAGGGTTAAATAATATTGGCTTTGGTTAGTTTGGTGCAGCAAATTGGAAAATGTCATTTGGAGATTTAAAATCTGCAGGGTTAGTGTCCATGTGCAATGCTGGGGAGTGTGTTTGCATACTTCCTGATTCCAGTCCCAAGTTAGTATAATGAGTATATAGTGAAGTATACACAGTACACTTTTTTGTGGTAGTTTGATGTTGCACTGTAATTTTGGGCAAAACAGATCATAGGCCTAAACATCCTTCACAATGAAATTAGCTATAAAAATTGAACAAATGAACCTGAAAAGGCTTATGAGAGAAGAAAGAGCAATGTAACGGTAAAAACGCCAAAGAGTCAGTTATGAACAGGAGCATGTGGCAGCCACACTTACTCAATGATGGTTTCTCGGTCGGCAATGTCTCCCAGCACCATGCGTTGGATGATACTGTTGTGTTCTTCCTCAGACAAGTTCTTGTGGGACACGAGAGGTGTGCTGAACTTGGTGGCTGGGGAAGGATCCACACCCTGGAGCCATGGATGACTCTCGATCTCCTCCAGTGAGGCTCTGTGTTTTGGGTCTCTCTGCAGCATCCGGTTTATCAGACTGTCAAGAGAGAAAGAAGTATAATCAGTATATATACACTTAATATTAGCATTTCAGAGTAAAGCCAATAGCCATTTTGCCTCACGCCAGAATCAAAGGCCTTGTCTTCAGCACTATTAGCTTTGGTGTGCACCTCTGTCACACTGCAGCACATACCCTGATCAGTCATAACATTACAACAACCTGACTAATACTGTACAGGCTCTTTTATTCCACCAAAACAGCTCTGACCCACTAAAGCACGGACACTACAAGACTGATATCTGGCACTAAAGAATTAGCAGTAGTTCCTTTCAAGTCATGTAAACTGAGGTAGGGCTTCCATGAATGAGTCTAGTCTGAAGAATTTGGAAGCCAAATCCACACCCTGAACTCTTTGCCGTGGTACTCAAACCATTTCAGAACAATTTTTGCGGTGTGGCACAGTGCAACTGACCGTCCACTCGATATGTGAACTTAGAACTGACTGTGTACCAATACCTCAACTTCAAGATCAGACTGTTCACTTGCTCCCTTATATATTCCACTCCTTGAGAGGCACCATTGTGAGGAGACAAAGTTTTTCATTTCACCTGTCAGTGGTTTAATGTTGTGGCTGATCAGTGTACATCAAAGAGTTTCTTGGGAAAGCACAAAAAACAACTGAGGAATGACAGCCAAAAAGAACCTCCATGATTCAATCGTTAGCCAGAAAGAAGCGAAAAAGAGCTGCATTATCGGGGAGAAAATGCCTGGAAGTCTCATGGCTGTGTGAGCAGAGATGGAGGAATCCTCAGAGCAGGTCGCATCCGCATTCCGCACACGCACATTGCCAAATTACAACTCAACCGCCATGAAGAAGTGGCACAGCTGAGGTTCAGCCAGCTTACTGCCCTGGCTTCAAAATCACTGCAGCTTCACTGAAGAACCAGCCAGCCTGCGTATTATCCAAAGGCAAGAGACTGGATTTCTCAAGGGAAGAGAGAAGAGATAAAAAAGAAAGAAACTGGGATGAGATCTTTCTCCTGTTCGCTTCCAAGTAAACAGACAGCTAAAGGCACCCATTTTTTTCCCGAAATGCTACAAAATAGGTCACTGGCCACCACTGATTTTATTTTAGACTAATAGCTAATCTAGCTATTCATCAGTGATGCATTTTTTCCGCCATTAAGTATGCAGGCTGTCACACTAAAACCTCTCTTTGATATTTGAAGAAAAATCATGGTCATCAGCTCCTCTGGCAAAAGCAGTGGCCATTAGAGTCCCATAATCACTCTAATCAGCAGGGGGGCAGGGGCACTAAATGGCGGGGTTCAAATTTAGCTCCTCTTCAAATCTAATATAAATATCCAAGTAATCATGAGAAACTGACCACATTATCAGAACTTGCATATCAAGTGCAAGACATGTCCTTGGCTCTGTTGCAAGTTTGCTTAAGCCAATAAGTTTGCTCAAGCCAACAAGTTTGCCCATGGCTCATAAGAGAGGGTCTGTAAGAGCAAGGCTATCAGTATTGATTCTCAATGCTGGTGGGTCATCAGACAACACCCTGTGCCTCATCAATACTGCTCAAACACATAGCCACAGGCGCTCTAAGGGCATGCCAGCATGGCTGGGTGTGTGCTCTGGAATGTCCAGAGTTGTAATATACCTGTACAAACTGTATAAGTGCCAAATAAAGATGTGTGTATTTACACCTTTTTATGTATGAGAGCTGGTAATGTACTCCTCTTTCTCTTACTGAATGGTTTAAAGACAGCAGTACAGCCCCTGCAGAGTATCTGGCACAAAGAAAACGGGCAGCACATAGAACCCAGTCAACAATTTACTCAGAGCCCAGCCCACATCAATTTTTACACATTCACCAATAAAATATTCATGCCATACCTAAAGCGTTCCATTTCTGCTCCACGCTGTAGACACTCACCAGTGCACTGGCTAAAAGAAAAGGGCTTTATTTAAAATGCGTTTTCTTTTCTGAAAAGCATAGATGCTTCTTCCTGCAGTCTGGAGATGACAGTTATGACTTCTGAATTCACACATGGCTGTTTCTGTGGCCTGTCAGAAAAACGAGGTCGCCACATGAGTCAAATTATGCTTATCTGCTGAAGACAAGCCCAGATTTGCTGAAAGCCCTTGGTTCGAGGAGCTGAAAGTGGCAGGGAGACAGAGGGCTGGGTCGGTGCTTAATGGTGTCTATCTTTAAATGCAAATGTGTGAAAACAAAGACAGTAATTTAATGCGACAGAATATGCAACTTGGGGGGAGGGGGGGGCGGCAAACGAATCACACTACAAATTTGAAACATTAGCTTGCCAAAATAAGCCTGAATTAATAGTAAGTCCGAATAGCTCAACATACAAAGGAAGGCAAAACAAAGATTCTGCAAACATAAAAAAAACAGCAAAACACTACAAATAATGTTACTCAAATACATTCAGTATCATGAGAAGTCATGAAACAAAGAACCATAAGGTGTAACTTCATAATGACTTTCATTATGTTTACAGAAACTGTCACATGCTAAATATTATGACATGAAGGCCATATCAGATGTGTAATGAAATGCCTATGTGGCTTATTGTGGATGGACAAAGTTCAGAAAGGCTTGACACTATAATGGATCTTTATCTAATTAAAGCTCTTATCTAAAACGGTCATTGCCCAAATGAGATTTTTATTAAATAGGTTATCATGAAGCCATGCACTGGTTAGCTACTGGTTAACTGGTGTGTAACATTATGATTAAACTAGGTCCTAACAATTCCTCTGACAAGTGAAAAGCAGCAAATGATGAGCTTGTGGATGCACCAGGGCCAGCTTCCATCTGCCCTGCCAGACTGCTGTCAGCGGTCTGCTCCCAAGAGTCTGAGAATGGTTCCTATCTACAGCACACCAGAGCACTGATAAGATTCCAACTCTGCACGAATGTCCTCACCGTAAGAAAAGCACAGACAGCTATCACAGGGCCAGGTCACCACAGCTCAGAGGAAAAGCTGTCCTTCAGCTACACTTAACACAGCAGCCTGGAGCAAAGCAGGACTGCAACTATCAAATATTTTCATTTTCAAATATTCGACTGAATATTATTGTGAAAATTCCAATATTTTAAACAATAACAAAAGCTCAAGGCCCAATGGAATCCACAGAAAAACACTGAGTTAGTAATTCTTGTAATTAATAAAAAATAGTAGTTCAAAATAATAGTAATAGTATTTTGAACTTTTTGTATTAAGGCATTTTATTTGTTCATTTTATTTACACACAAATACAGAGACACATGTACATACATACACACACACACTCAGTAACCCCCTACTTTTGCGGGGGTTATGTTCCAAGAGCACCCGCGTATAGTGAAAAAACATGTTGTGATGTGGTTAAAAAAATGCCTAAAAATTTTAGTAGTGTAAACCCCAAATATGCCCCCAAATATGCTCCCAAAACACTTTAAGCCCATTACCCTTACAGAAAATGTAACGGTAAACCCGTATTCGTACTGTAGAGTTTACACTGAACTAGAATGTAAATATCGATGTCACCCTTGTATAGACTGCACTGTAATTCATGCATGGCCGTTTTCTTTGGTATAAGCAGATAAATACAGTAATAAATTAATTTAATTTAGAGTAATAAAAATACAGGGCTTTAAGAAGAACGAAATGAAAAACATGAGAACACTCCACACACTCCATGGGGGAAATTCTGGACTGCAGCATCACAGGGCAGCAGCCAATCAGCAGCAAGAGGAAATAACTAACGTTCTCGGATTGGCTATTTTCAAACCTCCCGCCTCTGAGTACAGCTGACTGTGAGGTCTGGGCCTCGTGCGCCACGCCCCCTCGTCCTCGTGTTGCTTGTTTATGTTTAGGGGCAGCGCTGAGCAGCGGAGGTTCATTTCGTTCAGGTGTCTAACTGCCTTGGTAACAGCCATGTGGCACACTCAGAGTCAGGCGGGAGGTTTGAAAACCTGCAATGGACTGAAACCGCGACTGCTGATCCACGTGAAAGTGGGGGGCTACTGCATATCCATATACATCCATACATACATAATGTATATTTATATACATACATACATATGTTTGTCTGTA
>JBBIGA010000007.1:12021095-12042632 GCA_037576975.1 Alestes dentex
CACACATACACGTGTGTATATGTATGCGTACAAACACGTGCATGTATATACAGTATATCTATTTTGGGAATGACGTGAAAGCACACTAGCCAGCTGTCAGTCCTAAAGGGTAGGAAAGTTATCTGGACTGCACCTGGAGTTAAAACTGATAAGACAGTTAGGAATGAAGTGTCACAAACTGTCCAAAGAATTTGGCGTGCGAAGCTGGCAACTGCAGGCTGACGGTGACAAAAGTTCCTCACAGAATTGTGTGGATTCTCAGAAGTTTAATAATTCAACTGGCTTTTCCTTTTCCTAATATTTTAATGATTAACTTCATTACTTAATATTTGCTGCAGTCCTAGACCAGAGGATAAGGTTTACATAATTTTTGAGCACTGCTAGCACGCATTTGGTTAAGATCGCAACATTATTTGCAAGTCTTATCAGCACAGTGGGCAAAAAAAAAAAGTGAAATCTAGGGGAACAATTGAAGAGGATGTTATTCTCTCATATTTCTAGGTATAAACTAAACATATCCTCCTCCTCGAGCGGAAAGGCTGCAGGGACGCCCAAAGAGGCCTGGATGGAATGTGGAGTCTCTCCCTGAAGCACAAACCCACAGACACATTCAAAAGGACAAGGGCAACCTGAACACAAATTAAACCTGGTAAAATGTACACAATGTGATCAATCATGTTTCAAAAGAAAGCAAACATTGTTGATTTCATAGCCAAAATAACATCACCACCACCTAAGCAGGAATTTGAAGCCTGTCTGAGCAGGTATTAAAGGATATAAAGCAATTCACTACTGTTAGGGAAATTAAACATACTTAAAGGTAATCAATATATTGACTTATATTCTAAGGCAAATCAGTATATTCATTCAGTTTATGATTCCTACATTTGAATGATTCTTTCTTTAAATACCATATTAATGTGATTCTGCTGACTAATGATCAAGGTTGTGAAGCCAGGCCTGAGTCGCTTAGGGTGACATGATTAAATCAAGGTTGTTATTTGTGCAAACCCTATGTTTTCTAGCTAAAGTTTTTAGATAAAGTGTTTTCTTCAGACCAGAAAGCACTTGTTCAGGGCCGTTGTCATGGAGCCTCACTGTGAAAAGCCATAACACTGGTTCCGGCTGGAACCTCTTCGGGGGGTTAGCAGCTCATAGGGGGGCTGGGTAAGCTCCATGCTTGCAGCCGCTGCCATGTTTTCGACCAAAACAGGCACAGCTTGATGACATCATCAACATGCGCTATCGTGGTAGACCGGTATAGTCAAAATCTCTACCGTTGGCTAAATTCATATCGTTTCTACCGTATACGGTTTATACCACCCACCCCTAAAGCAAACTTCAGACACCAAACATGACCACATACGGGCTGAAAGGAAGACCTGGCAATTTTACTTTTTGCTAAACTACTCCATTACTCTGTCCATAAACTGAGGCTAGTTGGGATAAAACAAAAACAAACTAAGCAAAATGTTTGTTCTTAGATCCTTAATATTAATCAGTAGCCTAATATATAAAATAACACATGATTCAGAAAAACACCTTTTTAATTCTGTATACAGTTTCAGTAACATGGTCCTTGTTTGTACAGATCTTTCCAACTTCCAACTGATCCCATCTTTACTAAAGAGACAGCAGATGGGAGTTCAGTAACGCTGCTGAACCAGCCACTACTTCCTTTAACCACATGGTGAGCAGCCCTGCCAGTTAACTTCATCTTCAGCTTCATTTGCACAGGACTGAAATGTGACACCGAGCAGCCTGTGTCATACTAGTACGAGGAAGAGTATGAGGTGAACCACAGTGCTGCTACAGTCACTGGCAGGAAGTTTACACTGCACATGCCAAAGTAAACCCTGCAGGGCAAGAGAATGGAAAAAAAAAACATTATGGGAAGAACGTTCAAAAATGTCCTATGAAGTTTATGATGGGGGAAGACACACCCTGCAGAGAAAAGATATTACACAACTAAAAACAGTGGCGCAACCAGTTCCAGGGCTGCCGCCTTCAGATAAGTCCTCTGGGTGCGTCTGCTTGATGTCTACATTCAGTTCCAGTACAGAGTTGGAAGGGCATTTCAGTCAAATCTGATTTTTGATTTAAGTCATTATTCAAAAAGAATTGGAAAACACATCTTTGCTCCTCAGGACTAGGAGTGTGTAACACATAGAAACAAGCAACATGTCCTGTGGTTTCACGTGCATCACTCCCAGCTCAATATACAGCAACTAATGATTAGGGTTGGGAACCGAAAGTAGTTTCCAAATTTGAATCGATAATGTACCTGATTTTATTTTTATTTCAGTTCTGTTTACTGGTTCCTAAACACGACATCTCTTCAAGGACATCCATGGCAATCTGCCAGGACCTATTTTAGGTAAATATATCATGCATCAGCGCATTACTATTTATTTAATGTTTCAGTGAGCATTTTACTCCCATTGCTGCAGGGACATTCTGAATGTTCAGGATAAAGATATTTTTTTTGTTATCTGAAAATCTGTCTCCCTTTTATTACCTTCATCAAACCAAAATATGGAATCTATAAGAACTGGACGGTTAATAACATGGAATTCAAAGACAATGACATTTGTAATATCCAACTGAATTATTAAAAGAGAAGAATAAAACCCACTTACGTAACTACTAGAAACTAAAAAAAAAAATTAAAAACTAACTGAAGACAGGTGCTTTGCCTCAGTAAGTGCTGTCCTACAGACAGTCAAAGCCAAATGGGGAAAAATGTAATAAAGGAAAATGACAGACAAAACTGTTTCACAGGTCACAGGCTAAATACATAGAAAGTACAATGTCATATTTGCTTTGTAGTGATAAAACAGATGCCTAAATGCTGCAGTAACATTTGCTCTTTAATGATGCAATGAAATGATGAGTAGAAAGAGTTGTGAAGGGTGGGTAATGAAAAGAGAAATGGCTCTACTACAGCTGAACTAACCTGAAGAAAAGTAATTGGACGAACCTCTGAACCTCTCTAATGAAAGCCCTGGGAGCAGTTGCAAGGTTAAAAGGACTTTAAAAAGAGAAAGACGCATAATACCATGCACACTTGATGAATGCAGGCCGACTGAGGATGAACCACTAAGTCATCACAGCACCTGGAGGTCCATAGATGCTGTTATGGTGTGCATGTCAGTATAATGTTCTCTCTATACTTTTTTATAACTTCTCCCTTTAAACCAGTTGATTGGGAGCACACAACATGGACTAAAAGCACCAGAGCGCATATTAAATAAATGAAACCATCAAGCACTGTCTAACATGGATATGGCCTTGGCTGTACAACTAATTAGAACATGATTAATTCACTGACAGTGGACAAAGAAGTGGCACAATTTACTGACTTCATTCTATCAGTTCTACTGCTGCCTGGGTAGATGATTCCACATCTCATGAGCTTTGCACTGTGTATGGGTCTCCCAGGCCTCCTAGTGTATAATCAAGTACTTGCTAACAGCCAGTTAACATAGTCCTGCTAACATGCCCAATATTTGTTAATTACTGTTTGGCTCACTAAATACTCTTCAAGCCTTGACAATTTGTAAAATATATAAAGCAAAACTCTAATCTAACAGGCTGTAGAGGCTGCTCATCTGTAGGGCTGTTCCTTGGAGTAACTCAGAGGTTAGAAATCATCTCAGGGAAACAATCACTGCAAGCTAGTTTAAGAATGCAAAACATCTGCTACTTATTCAAAACTGACTTTTCTATATAATGAAATCTTGTACTGTTGGAAATGCTATAATTCTATGACCAAAAAATCATGCTCATTCCTTCATTAAAAACTGTTAAAATCACAACTAGCCATTCATGCTCATGTTAACGGGCTATGTAGCCACTATTATCACATGAACTACTTTGCTACACTTCACCTTTTCTACAGTACAAGCATTTCTGTGCTATTTCAGGCTGGATTTGTTAATATGTCCGGCTAAATATTTGTTACCCATGTAGTATCAAAGCATATGCCCTTTCGTAATGTCCTTTAGTCTTGAACAACTGTGAAAGTTAATGGTTTATCATGATACAAAATGTAATAAAGAGGATGTAGGGAAACAACACATTAATGAATTGCTTTATGAACACAAGATATCCAACACTTAAATTGTGCTTACTGATGTTAAGAATGCACTGTGATGGGATATTACAATGAGAAAAAAAATGTAATTATTACCTGTTTTGCACATGGGATGTCTAATATTACACTTCATTTAAAGAACTAAAAACATTTATTGGGACAAATCTGCAGCACTAGAGGAAATTAGGAACAAATCAAAAATCTCCCAGCACAGTGAATACTGGGTATAATACCATAGCATGTATTCCTGAATGATAAATGGTATTTGGATTGTTTTCAAATAGATGCAACATATTGGACATCTTCAGTTGAAGAGTTTCTATTTTTGGTGAAACATTGGTAAAAATAATGAAAAAAATATTAAATAAGCCTATTATGTAAACCTTTACCATTTTAGTTTTAATGGTAATTAAAGCAAGAAATAAATGTGACCTACATGCTGTAATGTTTTAGAAGCCTAAAGTGTTTTTTTATAATCCGTTTTCTGTTTCTAGTGTATCTTTGAAGGTTTTTTGCCAAAAATTTTAATTTAGGTGCAGCACCAGTTTCTGATTTGTAAAACCAACGGAGAACCAGGATCAAACACCAAGACACCTCCTCAACCCAGACTTTCATAATTTCTAACACACCACACTTTTACAGCATCTTCCCAATGAAAGGGAAATCTACATGACGTCCCTTATTTTACTAATACAACATTTTTCTGAACTCGAAAGTTTGATGGACAGCAACTGGCATGATCATGGGAGGTCAGAGCTGTACACATTAAATTGAGAGAGTTGAGTACTGATTGTTAAAGAGTGTAAATGACACAGTCAGTCAAGTTGTGACAATGTGCTACCCATGCTGTGAAGAGATCAGCTGGAAACAGCAGAAACAGCTGGTGCCTGCTAAAACAGGATTTCACTAAAAACATGGTCTACAAAAAGTGAGGATTTTTGGCCAAAGCATGGCAGAATAGCCATAGCACTCCTTTAGACTAAAGTACCAAGTACTGCACTGTCCTCGCCTGACATAAAATGTTAAAAAGATGTCATTGCATGTTTTGGTATTTTCTAATATTTAAACAGAACATGTGGGAAGAAAACGTGTCATTTAAATGCAACAATTGCCCACATTAGGCCTATTAAATGTGTAAGTGATACGGACCACAACCGAAATGCAGTTACACCTGAATTGCTCAGACAGTCAATCTGCATATAAAAACAACATCAGCTAGCTTGAGACGAAGGAAACTATTCTGGACTACACCTGCAGTTAAAACAGATAAGACAATCGGGAATCACAAACACCCAAACGAATCTAGTCTGACAAACATTTCCCTCCATTTCTAAATACTTTTATTTCCAACAGTTATAATCCTAGCTTTAGACAAGTCAATTCTGACAGCTTGCTCGCCCCTCTTCCTTGCCTAACTGGCAGTATTGTCAGTGCGTCCTTGAATTTCAGTTAAGGAAGATATGGCTTGTGGCAGGAACAAATTCAGGCCAAGGCTCTAGTGTTCTCACCTGATAATGTAACGTGTGTATGGGAGAACTGAGATGACGGGATACAGCAAACTTACTCTTTGCAGGCACTGGAGACATGGGTTGGTACAGTGTATTTACAGTCCATGATCATGGTGAGGGTTTCACTGTCGTTGGCTTCCTGGAAGGGAGGCTGTCCACAAACCAGCATGAAGAGAATCACTCCTAGGCTCCAGATATCTATAAGATTAGAGAACAAAAACAAACTATTATTCATTTCTGGGTGATGTATATTGTCTGGTGCTTTGGACTGTTTTGGAAGAATGCAAAAAGTAAAACTGTTTCCAGAAAGTTTCCTTTCTGGAAGTGTTACTCCTGTCAGGTTAATGTTTACAATACAGTGCAAGGTTCTCTTGGATGCAGTCTTAAATAAAAAAAATGAAATATTCCAAACCAAACAAGGTGTGGCAGTGGTTAGAAATTCTTACAACCAGCACTCAGAATACATTCATTTTTAATGCATAAACTACTGAATTATCAATACTGCCCAGCCCTGGGGATGTCAAATGTATCTGAATTTTGGTATCTGTATATTTAATCTTTGGCCAGTGTTGGAGGTACAATGTTCTCCCCCCTTTCACTGTGGTTCACTTGACTTGTCCTTGCCAGTATCAAGAATTAAACATTATATCATTTGAACAGCTAGTCATTATCAGTCATTTTTCCTCTTCCAATGTCCAACATATGTCTGTTTGCATGTAGTGTACCTGCTCTTATTTTTGGCATACATCTGTAAAAGTTAGATTAAAAACAGCCATATGGCCCACTATATTAGCATTAGAGGTTCTGAAATGAATTTTTATTACTGCTTGTCTAAAGTAGGAAACATTCCTCCACTGCTGACTTATTGAGTACTTCCGTTCAGATTGGCTCATCTACTGATGCTCACTGCAGTGCATATGCATGTCAGAAACTCCAACATGGCAATGTTGGTATTCTACAGAGAACATACAGTACCAGTACAGGCAGTAATAAGAGATCATGGTATCAGTGCAATACTAATTGTGAGGTGCTGAATTGGTACTAAAGGCTTTCACTTAATAAAAGCCCTAAATAAAATGCACTATGCTATACATACATACTTACTGGGGTAATGATAGGATGGTAGTAGCCTAGTGGGTAAAACACTTGCCTGTGAACCCGATGACCACTAAGTTGTGGAATCAAATCCTGACTTTCTACCACTGTGTCCTTGAGCAAGACACTTAACCCTCAGTGTCTCCTGGGGGACTGTCTGTCCATGTAACTAATGATTGTAAGTCCCTCTGGAAAAGAGCATCAGTCAAATCAAATGCCCTTTACTAAAAACTTCAGCTTCTATTAAAATTGTGGTATCTATCTAGCACTAATATTTGTAAATTTTTGTTGTTTTTTTTTTTTCCAAATGCCCTTAATTGAAACCACAAATAGTTTGGACCTCAGACATCTGTCCATTCACTGATATGCAATGCCAAATTGCATTTTGCACGAGCTCAGCAGAGCTGTTTTGTCAGGGGGAGTATAGCCAAAAATTGCACCAAGGGCCATGGCTGTCACAACACATGGGAACCCATTTATGCATCCTCCTGACTGCTCAAACCACCCTCGAAAACTGAAGGACTAAATTTAGAACACATGCTAATGCGGTGTAGTGCAATTTAGCAGATCACAAACACAGTGCAATAAGCAAACCACACACACCTACTTGCAGATGAGTTATGAAAGTCTAAAAACAATGACGCGCACCTTGATATAAATAATTCAGAATAGCGTCCCCTAAACCAGTACTTGGAGACCTTTAGAATATGTGCATTTTTGTTCTTTTCTAGCTCCTGACACCTGAACCACACACACATGAAGAGTAAGCACCTGGCTCATTTGTGCTGGGAAACGAGTCAGAAAAAAATGCGAAATACGTGTGGAGTCCCTGCAGACTAGACTGGGAAACACCGAAGTACAGGAATTTAGGTTCAAATGGACCTAATTTTAACAATGAATAAACAAGGACCATTAATAGAACCTTAATATCACTGATGTAATTAAGGTAAAAGGGAGCACAGAACAAAATTGTCATCAGACTTTCATTCTCATGGGATTACACTGAACCTCCCTCTCGCGTGCAGCTCAAGTCAAGAGAGAGTGAGAGAGTGCCCTAACAAACTGTCGACTCTGACAAAATAGAGAAGAGACAGCTGTCAAACCTTGGAAATGTTTCAGTCAGGATGGCAGAGCTAGAAACAACCAGCTTTTAGATGTGAGGGTTATTTCAACTAGAGTATGCTAACTATACAAATAGATTGTTAAAAACATTTCTCTGGACACTGTTTAGCACAGTCTCATGTTCCAAAATGAGTCAACTAAGAGGTTTGACTTGCGGCGAGTAATTTCAGCGGCAGCCCACCCAAAGCAAACCCGAAGCCACTGACCTGGCAGTGTGTCATGAGGAGGTAATGAGGGATGCTTTATTGCATAATGGCCCCTACACATGTTCTGTTCTGCCATAGAGCTCTACATATGGCTGTTGATGGAAACAGTTGCACAGTCTGAGCAGTGGCAGTGGGTTACCCTGTTCCTGCTGGCTCTGTTCATCTGTGATGACCTACAGAGCCCCAAGCTGCAGGTTCCATCTGACTCCTGACAGAATGATTGCGGTAGAACAAAACTGTCCCAGCACGCTGCCTGAACCAGGGCAGCGAATCTGCATAATGACTGATGCCATCATTCAGTCAAAAACAATTACATAATGTACACCATTGACAGACACAGTCAAAGGTGCAGAGAATGGAAGAGGACAGTAACGTTCATTAGTCCAATGTTTATTCTGGTCTGAACAGTTGATTTCTGGGTTCATCTGGACAGGCAAAACAAGACAGCTATTATAAGATTTCAGTTCATAAGTGGCTTATTTTTATAGCAATGAACAAACAGATATCAAAAGAACTTAGTACATTCATGCTTGTACGCTAATGTCTTACAACACTGATAAGCTGATCGTGACCGAGCTCATGGTTAAATGAAGAAAAACATGATAAATGCCAGCAAGCTAATGTTTCCAGAAGAGACAGCCTTTGTTAACTGTTTTACCAAGTCCTGTTTGGCCTTTTAAATGTGACTACACAAAATATCAAAATAGACCACACTCATGGGAAGTTAGAAGGGAGCCCCTAAAACTCTCTCCGGTCCATTTACACCTGCCTGTGTAGCTTCGCGGTAGGTATCTCAACCCAGTCAGAGCTGCAGGCCTGACTACAGACAGCACACATCACCTCGGCTGAGGGCACAGTGGTGCTGAATATTAAATGCACTGGGGAAAAAGGTCAGCACCGCATGATTTCACCAAGCATGTCGTGTTCCAATTACACAAACGATGGGAACAAATCAAAAATCAAACACTCTTTTATGCCCCACTGCAGGTTTCACAAACCATGTACCCAAGAAGCAACTCAGGGGTGGAGGCTGTACACAGAGAGAGGGGAGGGGCATCCCCAGGGCCAAAGAGTCTCAGTCCTGTTTAATTTTGAATGACTGCAGCAGAAAGTGCAGGCAGGTCCTGGCTTGCTGCTGTGCTGGGCAATGAAGCGACCCACCAGGGTACAGGAATTCAGATGTGGCCTAAAATCTACTGGCTGGGCCAACAAGACACCATTCACCAGAAGACCTCTATTGACAGAGGCGAACGTCTGAGAAAAAGACTTCCGCATTGTACTTCAAGGACTGACGATGTACATGATCAACTCAGTACAACCACAGTTATGAAGTTCTATGAAGTCAGAAGGAGTATTTCAGCACAGACTGCTTAATAAAATCAGACAAGGAGAAGAGGATAAAGAAGTTTGCCATGTAAAAACGAATACATAAATCTTTATAACAGTCATAGATGGACCTCAGGGAGAAAAACAATTAAATACAAGAAAAGTGTAAAATACGGACCCTTTAAAGTCAACACACAAATGGGAACACTTTTCAGAGTAAATAATGGTATCAGAGAGGGTTCCTAAGTGTGCATGATAGAAGGGGTCGTGGGAAGTGAAACATATTGTTTAACATTATTATCCCCACCTGCTGATACATGGTAACAATCATTTTAGATCACAATGACATCTGAAAAGGAGTAGTATACTTAGCAAGTGAACAGTCAGTTCCTGAAGTTGATATGATGGAAGTAGGAAAAATGAGCAAGAATAAGGATCTGACTGACTTTGACAGAGACCAAATAGTGATGGCTAGACAAGTGGGTCAGAGCATCTCCAAAACAGCAGGTCTATTCACTGTGTACTGTGTATATGACTGAAATGACCAAAAACCTACTTGACTAGTACCTATTAGAAGTACCCCAAGAAAGGACAACTGGTAAACCAGAGACAGAGTCATGGACACCCAAAGCTCCATTATGTGTGTGGGGAGTGCTGGACAAACAAGTGGCTATGTAGAGTCCATGCCTCAATGGGTCAACGTTGTTTTGGTTGCAAGAAGGAGACCTACACATTATTTGGCAGGTGGTTTAATATAATGACTGATGTGTATGTCCCCACGCGCACACACACACAGATTAACTTTAAAATCAGACTGACAATGGTGGCATATTAGGATTTGCCAAAAACACGATAAGAATAATAATGACAACATGTATTTCTTATCTCATATTCAGGAAAGTCTGATTTTACTCCTCCTATATAAAAATCTGCTACAAATCCATATATCCATACACCGCACTGGAAGCTCCCAGTTCCCTTCATGTTTACTGATACAGTGCACAATCTTCACATGAGGATAGAATAAATGAGGCTAGACTGAATTACAAGAAACCGCAGCTTTATTAATTCAGACTGGGTCAGGTGGGAGTTAGTTTGTTTTTCAAAGCTGACGCTGGAGAAGTGAAAAGGAACAGAGGTGTCGCAGCACACCAGTCGCAATTCAGGATGAAATCTATTATCTAGCCCACACAGTAAGATAATCGGGACGATTTTGAGGCCGATTTGCCCCTCCCAACAATCACAAAAGGTCTCCTGATAACTAGGTTATTGTATTGGGGTGTCTATTAAATTCAATCATTACTCTTTCCAGTTGGAGCCACTCCAATGTTAACTTAAAGAAATTAAACCTCTTCAATATCTATAACTGCGTATCCTGAAGTGAGGGATAACTGCCATTTTTTTGATGTGAAACACAATGTTAAGAGACTATTAACCATAACAGCCAAGTGGAACTTGTGTCCCGTGTGTACAGAAGAACAAGAACTATATGCACTACAGAGGAGGAGGATAGACCAGTCCAGCAGTGGCAAAACCATAAATGTCTATATAATATACGTATATATGGTCTCCTTTAAAAAATTCCCCTTTACTTTTTCCTGTGCAAAAACACACACCACTATCGTCACAACTGCCTTATTGCCTTCTGTCCCACATGTTATTTGGCAAGAAATCTCAGAAGGTTTTAGGAATCTAAATCGTTGGTCAGGATTAGTGCTTCTGCATTTAATCTGAAAGTGTGTAGTGTTTCAGGGCAGATCTTAGCCTAGGGAGTTTCATGACAAACAATGAGGGACAAAAAAAATGTTACTTTTGTGGGGTTTCTCACAATTTCTTCTGTATAATGGCTGGCCCACACTACAGGATATTTAAAATCCTGTAGTGTGGGCCAGGCATTACTTCCTTCACGTTCTGGGATTGTTAGAATGCCAGGCCAGTTTCCCTTTTCATATTTTCCTTATTTTCCCCAAACAGGAGTCGCAACTCCACTTCACCAGTTACTAACCAGTAGCTCCTGGCTTAAAGATCCCAAATCACCACAATATCCCCAATAACCAGTTTTTTCAACCTTTAATTAACAAAACTATACAATTATAAAGCATGAGTGTTTTTTTAAACTCACTGTTTAGCTTTATACAAATAAGTAACAAAGAGCTACTGCAGTGAATTGTCCATTTACAGGACTATGTCAGCTGTGAACGAACTTCAATTTTGGTTCTTCTGTAAAAAGAAAAAAAAAAAAAAAAAAAAAAAAAAAAGGGGAACAATTCCCCATTCAGCTGCAGTGAAAGATGACCAGCACACAGCCCTCCCAGTCTGTTGCAGCCGCTGCTTTCAGTTCCACCCAAAAGCTCGAGCACCATCCTCATATAGCAGATGAGGCAGGTCTACCAATGGGCCATCTCTTCCTTTTGGGGAATTGCACCTAGTTTTCAGAATGTCGACGTAATTCAATGGTTAATAGTAAATAAAGTCATTTAGACTGCATGATTTCCTGTAATGCACCATTTCACAACAAAGCAAAGTTTGAATTGTTCATAATAGTGGAGCTGGGAGCCAGACACACAAAGCAGATATCAGAGAAAATAGCAAAAACAGTAAGGAAAATGTTGCCTGATGGCCGAGTGTGTTCTACAATAGCTCTGTGATTAGATTTTGGTCCACAACGTATTACAGTGTGGAGAGGCAGATGCATAGTACCCATATTACCTGGTTTTCTTTTTTATTCACCATTCGGTTACTATTAAGTGCATTACAAAGATGGATTTGGGCAGAAAACAAAATACACACGTACAAACGTACACATTCTGACTGGCTAAAATTAAGGCTGGCACTCTTAATAATACTCACCAGAATTTAAACTTTCAATCGAATATGTCCACAATACATGAACTTCATTCAAATTTAAATATGCTGCAGAACATTAAAGTCATGTTTGTCATTCACACACTGAAAACAACGCGGAACCGTGCAGCTTAACAGGATTTCAGATCATGTTTTCACACCTTCTATATTGCACCATTTCCTAAGAGAGTTTTCAACCGGTCTAATCTGGATCTTGGGCAATGAAGGACGATGTTTGTCTCATACACACTGTTCATGTGCTTGCACTGATATCTTGAATTGGATTAATATTTAGAGAAGACAAAAAACAATACAAGCTTAAATTAAGTTCACAAAAATTACTGCATTAACACAGCAGGTCTGCACACAAACTAATAGTCTGGACTCATGTAGACAAAATCCATATCAACCCACTCTGAAATTGTATTCCAAATTTAGAGCGCTGTATTCAATAGAACGGACATTTGTCTGTACATGTTCTTATGTAACCAAGCTAAAATCAGCATGGATGCAAATTTACTGCCATTTCCAACGTCCTTGCTTTTGATTAACTACAATAACCAAGTTCAGTGCAGTAGCACAGTATTTGAAACTGCAAACTGATATGAACAAGTCATGTTTTTGACTTCCACAGAGTTATATGAGGTTTTGCCAAAGCACCATAAGCTTGTTCAACCTCGCAACAACTGCTACAATAGAAGACACCTGAGAGTAGAGCACAGACAGGTCAATTCCAGCTATCTTATGGGAACAAAATGAAAAGAAAAGGCCATATAGGCCATAAGTCACCCACAATTAAAGTACATGTATATAACTAAACTGTACCTCAGACACAAACCCCATAAAAGCAAAACAAAGCTTTTGCATGAATGAGCTTTTGTAAGCAAGGATGCCAAGGTGACTAAAACTGAACAGGCAACTCCCCGGGCACCCTCATCCACCATGCCCTCCTGCACGCACGCTCGCGCACACACACCTGGCTCTCTCTTAGACGGCAGCAGGTGTTGCTATAGCAACCAGCGGGCTGGATTAATCACCCTCTGGGCAAACTGTGCTGTGTCTGGCTGGCATGGGAAGGATCAGGAAGACACTGCTCTAAACATAGTTCCTTCCACAATCCACCCCCCCTAAAAAAAACCACAAACATACACACTTCCTTCTCCCTGCAGTGCTAGTAGTACTTTTCTATCTCCCTCCTCCCTCAAGCTGCAGGGAGGCGTCCGGGTTTCGGAGCAAAACACAATTTGGGGGAAAGAAAGAAGGGAAGAATGGAGGAAACGGAGCAAAAAAGGAACAGGAGGGGGAGGCAACACCAGTCTTGGAAGCTTTGCAACGGTGCCAGAGCAACACAAACGGCACGACTCACGCAGGCAAACACGCATGCAGCATATGCGTCTCAGTGGTGGTTTAATGAGTGATTCGGGGATTTGTCACTTGGCAATTTTCTGAGCCTCACAACAGCTCACTGAGTGCCAGAGAGGGGCACAGAGGACACACATCATCGGGTTCCTCATTCAAACACACAACACACACCTCCTGACTAAAGTGAAGCTAGCACAGAGGCTAGCACATTGCACAGAGGAGCAGGGATGCGTCACACACATCAGTAATCTTTCTGTTAAAGCCAGACTGGATGCGACAAAGAAATGTTCAAACTGTTAAATAACAAAACGGATTAATAAGGAGGGACACTGATGGAAGACTAGGCATATGTAAACAGTGTGGAGGTCTAACCTACTTAGGTTACTACAAGGTGAACTTTTACAGCATTCTTAATGTAACCATCAGTGTAACCAGCTTCCTCAAATTAAATTTCACCATCTTTCCATTACCAGCCATCAATACAATGTCCTTGCTTGTCAGCTTGAATCCGTATTAAATCTGTTTTACATTGGTCTATTACTGTACCTATCCTTTCTAAACCATATTCAGACATCTCCAACTGTCTGTATGTGCAACTGTCTACCTCAGGGACAGTATTCACATTTGTTTTAGATTATCTTGAGTATTTGTTGTATTTTTTCATCTATTAGATTTAATCTATCTATAGGATCTATTGTGTACCTTCTGAGAAACTGCAAAACGTGAAGGCTCTGTTTTTGCACACTTCCCTTTTACACAAGGCATGGGATTGTAAGGGCATCACATCAAGCAAGCCTTTAGCCCCCCATTCCAACAAACAAAGCTAAATACTGAGAGTTAAGCTTTGGGTTTAAATCTTTAGTAAAGGAGCTGACAACCAAACAGTAACAATTGAATCTTAAAAGAATTAGAGAATTCCTTCTGTTGTCAGTTTTTCGTGCTCTGTGGCAGCTACTGTGGAGCACAACCACAGAGGGGCCACAACCCTGTCCTACTCTCTCTACTGAGACAACCAATAACAGCAGTAATCATTAATACAGTCCTGAACAAAATCTTAAGACAGGGGGAAAAATTACAAGCATTTGTATTTTGCACTGGTGGTTCATAACCAGGTTGTAAGTAGAGCTTCAAAATGCAAAAAGAAGAAACAAGAGCAAGAGACAAAAACTAGAGAGTAAGCAATTTTTTGAAAACAGGCTGTTCATCAGCTGATCAAGAATGTAAGACCATAGCCTTTAAAAGGCAGAATCTGCGCAAAAATCTGGCTTTCATGTCATTTTCTGTCAGGCATTCACACTGTCACGACCTCCTGATGGCTAAGGCGAAAAGGCTTTCTGTCTTTGAATGTGGCAGGATTGTTGAGCTGCACAAGCAAGACCTCTTGCAACGCGCCATCGCTGCTGAGGTTGGATGCAGTAAGACAGTAATTTTAAACTTCTTAAAAGATCCTGAGGGTTATGGGACCAAAAAGTCAAGTGGTAGACCCCAAAAAATTTCACCTGCGCTGAGCCGGAGGATCCGACGGGCTGTCTGTGAAGACACAAGCCGATCTTCGACCCAAACTAAAGCCCTTACTGATGCTAACTGCAGCCCAATAACCACAAGACAGCATCTGCAAAAGAAGGGCTTAAAGAACAAAAAACATCTTCCGAGGCCACATCTCCTCCCATGCCACAAACTTGCCCGTTTGGACTTTGCAAGGGAGCACCAAACATGGGACATCGAAAGGTAGAAGAAAGTTTTAATCTCCGACAAGCAATAATTTAACCTGGACGGTCCTGATGGTTTCCAACGTTACTGGCATGACAAGGAGATCCCACTGGAGATGGTCTGGGGTGCTTTTTCCTTTAATGGAACAACGGCGCTAAAGGTTGTGCAGGGGTGTCAAATGGCGGCAGGCTATGTGGAGCGGGCATCCGTTTTGACTGAGGGTCTTTCAACGGGACAACGCTGCAGTTCACAGTGCCCATCTGCTGGAGAATAACATCGCTCTTTTGAACCATCCTGCATGTTCCCTAGATCTAAATCCCACTGAGAACATTTGGGGATGGATGGCAAGGGAAGTTTACAGAAAACGTTTACAAAAACGGACGTCAGTTCCAGACCGTGGATGCCCTTCGTGAAGTCTTCACCACATGGAGCAACATTCCCACCAGACTCCTGGAAACACTCCCATCAAGCACGCCTAAACTAATGTTTGAAGTGATCGACAAGAACGGCGGGGCTACTACTGAGTCCTTTTTTGACACTTAGTTCTGTTCTTGTTTTTTTTTATTTTTTTTGGGGCTACGGTCTTAAACTTTTGATCAGCTGATGAACAGCCTGTTTGAGTTTAAATGCATTTTTTAAATAAATTGCTTACTATCTAGTTCTTCTCTTTTGCTCCCATTTCTTCTTTTTGCATTTTGAAGCTCTACTTACCACCTGGTTATGAACCACCAGCATGAAATGCGAATGCTTGTAATTTTTCACCCGGTCTTAAGATTTTGTTCAGCACTGTATAATAAATTGAACACCCAGAAAATAAACCAGGGATATGAGAGGAATACACAGGCATAGACAGGGTAAACATCATCATAATTCAAGACTGAATTAAGATTATTTGTTTTATATTCTTCACAGCTGTCTTTCAAAGAGCATGGGATGTTTTAGGTAAAGGAACCACTGTATAAGGTTATGAAGCAGAACCTTTTTGCATCCCCCAGTAACAACAACTACAACACTTTAAAGGGGACATATTACGCAAAACTCACTTTTTGCATCCTTTTGTATTTCCGTTTGAGTCTCTACTGCTCCTATAAACACTGAGACAGTTAAAAGATTTTGGTGTCAGGAATCATATGCTTCTATGAGCCATTTGGATGGCTCCCTTATCCTGACGTCAGGATTAGGACATTTGCATAGAACCGCCCCTCACCTGTCGAGCCCCACCCACTAGATTAGTTGAAGTCTGCTGGTTTTACGAGCACATGCATAAAGTTGACTAACCATTCAGAAACCGCTTGCTGCATTCGTGAAGGTGTTTGTGCAGGTAGCTCCTCTTCATCTTGCTCTGGGTCCGACTCAGGGTCAAACATACAGTGCTGGATAGCGCCTCCGTTTCACGTGTGGTAAATGCGCGATGTAAGCATGGGACGGGTGGGGCGTAGCCAGCAACAGTTTATTTGCATAAAAGTGACAAAGCCCTTCAACGTCTCGTTTTGAAAGGGACTGAAACTGTCAAGAATAGAGCTGGTGAGATCTCTTTATGCGAGAGTGATTTTGTGCAAAGAACTTCATGAACATGTTTTGTATAGCTCATAGACCTATTATAACTTGTGTAAAAAGAAGTATAATATGTCCCCCTTAATGAAGAACAGGCAGCCGTTTGTTGCAGTTTTACAGGTTCTGTGCAATAACGAAGCTGAAAGAGCTGTGCTGCCGCTGTGCAGTCTATGGAGATCTAAGTGTATTTAACAGGTCATTATGAGGAATAATTACAGTTAGGCATAATAGTCTCCTGGCCACTTTGGCTCTTCTTCCTAATAAAAGAAAGACCTGTAAAATTTGAGAGCAAAAAATGTTCTGTTCACAAAACATGGACACATGTATACAAAGTATACATCCAGAAGTGCAGTTCTATTACAGAGCTGGGCCAAGGTCTATATTAAAAGCACTCACGAGTAAAGTCACACCCATTCATTTATAGCAGTTGTGAGACATGAACTGCCACAACGAGAAACTAAGCTATCAAATGAAGCCGAGGGGCCACCAAACGTGTGGATGAAAACTGAGCCGATCTCACGCTCTCCCAAGTGCTCAAACACACAGCCACACAAATTTCACTTGTCACTCTAACAGAGACGCTGTTGTTCCATTCCACAACTGCATGGCTAATTTCAGTGCCTAATGACTATGGTCTCAGACAGCTGAACAGCCAGATGAAAGCTCAGCTAGAAGACAACTAAAGAGACAAAAACAATTCTGCACAGTTCTTTCTAAATAAGGGTGCATGAGTATTCTGTTCATGCATTACTTCAATGCATTTAACTGTACAGATACAGTGCCTTTTGTTTATCTGATAAAATCTCTTCTGCAGACTTGAGCACACAAATGATGGAGACTGTTCGAAAACCGAAGCTGGTCCCTGCTCCGAGACTAACATCCTCGCTCTTTTTTTAAACAGCAAGGCAAAGCTTCTTCACTGACGTCAAATGTATCAGACATCACAAGTGAGCACCATCACAATATTTTTCCATGTCTTCATCCCCAGTGTGTGTGCTTGGTAGTTGACCCTGCATCCCATTTGGTGACCGAGCAGGCATGGCACTTAGTCACTTTTTCTTTAAGCAACAGTGAAGTGATGAACACCTCGGCCTTGCTTCCAAACTCTTTCCAGTACCGAACTCTCAGAAACCAGCCAGGCTGGACCAAACTGGCTAGCAACGCAAACAGTGAATAAGAGGAAGAGTCATAAAAATTCCAATCAACATCACTCACTATGGACAGATGAGCACTGGAACGTCAAGACACAAAAAGCTTCTGAAAACCTCACAGTCAAGGGTTTCAAAATAGCAAGTATTCCACAGGCATGATTCACAGCTCACAATCCTGTAAATGTCAGATCCAAGGTGTGATGAGGCTGTTACTGCATAGTGTTTGCCTTGTCCACCATTCCTCTCCACCTTCCTTTGGTTTGGACTAATCTGGTAGTCAAGTGCTAGTCTGCTCTACAGACACACTCAGCAAGGTCAACATCCACAGATCAGGCCAAATCAGGGCACACAGATAGGAAAAGAAGTTTCATTCAACTACTCAGTCACAGACAGTTTTTAATGATTTAGTTATTTATCAACTGTCACGTCAAAGAGTATAAATACAGCTCTGAATGTAAACATGATGTTATATTAATTGTGATCTTTACCTGCCATTAACTTGAATTGTTTTGTTAAGAGTTAGAGGTTTAACATTCCAGATCACACCCTTGTGAAGGCATGCTTCAGTGGAAAGCAGTCAGTGGCACACCTGTGCAAAGTTACGCAATGAAGGGTTAAATGGGCCCTTGATTGATGGAAATGGAAAATTAAATAAGTTAATTTTCCATCAAAAAGACTTTACTTCCCTTTTGGGAGTATGACCTCTGGTTTAATAAAGGAGAGAATTCTGAGCCTTATTTCTTCAACCCCCTTCCCGAGAATCCCCCGCAACAACAAACAGATTCAGGTATAAACAAGGCCAGCACACAGAGAACTTCTCCCTTCTGGGGCACGTTAACCCACATCCTCAGGACTCATATCTTCATTCACACTGCTCACTCCAGCCACCTCCACAATTCAGGCTTTCATTCATCACTGCTAAAGAAGAGGTGGCGCCAACACTGACTGCATACATCTAAACTGGTTCAACACAATTGGAAAAACTGAACTATTATATCTCTAAACCTGTCTCCAAATTAGATTTGTGGGTGTTTTTCCCTGAACTGTCTGAAGAGAACCATTCAATCAAAATCAAACCGCTTGAAACAACTCCAATCATTTCACCTTAGCTTTGCGTTCTCCTGTTAAAAGTAACTGAATCAGTCCCCTTTATCTGGGACATTACAGAAGGATTAAATTGGCAGGGCTGACACCACATGTCATAAGATCAGGGGTGTCAGCCCCATTCCTGGAGATCTACCACCATGTGTTTAGTTCAAACAAAGCCTTTATTAACTGGATACGAGGTGTTAGATTACCAAAAAACGTGTAGGCCTTTAGCTCTCTAGGGTCAGGGCTGGACAGCTATCCATTATATTCCTCATGGACGCAAAATACTGAACGTGCTACATTGGGATAGATGTTTTGCACTGGTTTATATGAGATGACGCAAAGACAAGCATTTGCATGACAAGGCAGTCAAGAGCAATGTAAAAAAAGAAGCCATGACTAAAGCTCTTGAGAATTAAATAAGAATCTCCAATAATAACACAAAGCCCTAGTTACACAGTGAGTCAAGGTGCCATCAAGAAAGAAACCTTCAGGCTTGCGAAAGACAATTCGCACAAAAGCAGGAAGCTAGGCAAAACGCCTCACTGTGGCATTTTAGTCAGTTTGACAACGGGATATCAAAACAGAATGCGAACCAAACGTGGGACAATGTATTATCGATTCGGACGCAAAGCCGGAAACAATCTCAGTGGGAAGGCCGCTGGCAATCAGAGCATGGAGTGTCTATTTGATCACACTGACAGTGTCAATAAGGAATGTTTAATGAGGGCTCCAGCAGTGAGGGCTCAGCGCAAACAAAGACAGGATTAACTGTTCCACCGTCCAACCTCCTGCAACTGTGACTAGACCAAAAATCCAAACAGCAGCGGCATTAGCACAAGCCAGTGTGCTCTCCAGTCACCTTCTTACAACAATCAGTGCCAGATAATGACCTCACAGACATGACACAAACTACAACGAAAAAGGAAGCCATACTACAACGCTAGATTATGGCATTCCGGGTTGTGAGGACTAGCTCATCTGCATGCTCCAACACGCTCCAGCATCTCCACACCCCTCTGACACGCAAGATCTCCATTCATCCGAACATGTGAGTCTTCTTACAAATAGCAAAAGAATGCCACTGCATTTTAGGAAGGTACAATCATCCATAACCCGCAGATCCCTTTAAGAAACAACATTTTTGTGTAATGGCACAGCTGTAAGTAATAACTGGCAACAAATTGTACCTTACATCTGGCTCCACAGAAACTGAGGTCAAGATTTTAAAAGTGTAGGGCTGCGCTGACAAGTTGATAAAGTGGAGCAAAATTATCACTATTTTCTTAAAAGAAAACTACAGGCATTTGTGCCCAAGAGGGCAACAAAGTCTTTTCACACAGCGTCACATCATTTGTAGCCTAAACCACTAAATTTCCATTAGCAAATGCCTTCAACAATGACGCCGATTGTTACTACATAGTGCAATGTTCAAAAAAGTTGAAACATATTTTACGATTACTGAATAACAAATAGCCTGCAAAACAAACCTGTTTGCTGACTTACTTTATTTACAGGCTTACAATACTATTTGATTGATTTTCAGAACTAGTATTTGAGCACTTGTTCAGAAACACCAACACATACACAACACCTGTAAAATGGACCAATGCTACCTAAATATAACCAAAAGTAGAAACTAACTTTGTGTTCTGAAGTTTCAGCTCTCAATACCACCACCAACTACTTACCCACTGCAGGTGCATCATACTCATCCCCCAACAGGATCTCCGGGGCAGAGTACGCCAGAGAGCCACAGCTGGTCGTCAGTTTCTTCCCTGGCTGAAACTTATTGCTAAAGCCAAAGTCAGTCAGCTTAACCAGGCCTTGCTTCTCAAAGAACACCACGTTCTCAGGCTTCAAGTCGCGGTGCACCACATGCAGTCGGTGGCAATAAGAGATGGCATGAACTATCTGAGCAAAGTATTTCTTAGCCAGCTCCTCGTTCAGACCCTCCTCATGTTTCATGATGTAGTCAAACATGTCCCCTCCGTCCCCCAGCTCCAGGATAAGGTAGAGCTTGGTCTGTGTGTCTATAACTTCATACAGCCGCACGATGTTAGGGTGCTGCACCAGCTTCATGCAGCGGACCTCCTGGAAAAGGTGACCAGTGGCAACCGTGTCAAGCTTGGTCTTGTCGATGACCTTCACTGCTACCTTCTCCCCGGTAAAGACATGGCGCGCTAGTTTGACCACAGCAAAGTGCCCGCGGCCCAGCGTCTTGTCCAGGTCGTACAGTCCAGCGATCTTGCCGTCATAGCCGCGCTTAATACCCGCCATGACTGCTGGTCCCCCGTTGGACGGGAGGAGGGGAAGAGTTTACAGTGGAGGGAGAGTCCAGCTCACTTCAGTATATCGGAAGATGATAGCAAACCCATGATGCCAGGCTCCTGCCAATCAGACACAGAGAGAGAGAGAGAGAGAGAGAGAGAGAGAGAGAGAGAGAGAGAGAGAGAGAGAGAGAGAGAGAGAGA
>JBBIGA010000007.1:12042732-12078005 GCA_037576975.1 Alestes dentex
GAGAGAGAGAGAGAGAGAGAGAGAGAGAGAGAGAGAGAGAGAGAGAGAGAGAGAGAGAGAGAGAGAGAGAGACAAATTACATACATGACATAATGAAACGTACATAGTAGCATGTTTGTTTTTTTATTATTTTACAACTCATGTCCAATAACACAATGTGATGCATTTCAGAGAGAATCACCACTTATGTTGTAAGTATAAATATAAGTAACGGAATAACAATTTATGCAGCGATTTAAAACATGCTTTAATTACACCATATTAAACTCAAAGTAAACTTGGGCAAAGTATCCATTTAGGCTAACATGATAGAAAAAACTTTGTGCTGAAGAAAATTGTGGCTTTGAACTTCATCCGGTTCAAATCACATAGGTTGTTCATAATTTTGAACAAAAATAAATGCCAATATCTTGTTCAAAAAACAAGTAGGGATAACAACACTGGCAGTACTGAAAAGATTACTGGATTGCATGTAATTGCTTATTTGTCCAAGACCTAGTCATTTGCAACAGATTTCTGGAATGACCTTTAAAAGTTATATGCATACCTGTATAAAAGTCAACACCAGTGTGTTTTGCCGATTATGCCATAATACCAAGACAAGACCAAGAACAGAAAACCACAACAGTCCCACTCCGGAAACTATTTAAGCCACTTGCAGCACTCTCGTGCATTACAAAAGTTAACAAGAAGCCTGCTGCTAAAAGGGTCTGGTAGAACATAACAGCAACAATAGTATTAATTATAATCATTATTACTGATCAGTCAAAACACTGTACACTCCAAGTAAACACCCTTACACTTGTTATGGGTGTTGATGGAGGGAGCTCTTGCCAAGATTTTATTTCCAGGTGGACAGACAGCAACCTGGACCAGATGTTTCACATCTGAGTCAATAAATCCTCATGGCCCAGGTCTAGATATTCTTTTCCTATGATTGCAATCAAACAACAGCATCATCTGTAAATGCACCTCATGATTCTACCAGCACCACTAATGTTCATGGGCTCAAGGGGTTACACGTAGTGATTACCTGTCAATAATCTTGGAAGAGGGTAAAATTAAATGAACTTAGCTCACAGTGAATATATATTTCTGAAGTACGATACTGTGAAAATAAAATCTTCCCACAGGGCAAACAGTCCACAGAACTGCATTTTAAAACATTGTGCATGCATAACCAACAGTTTAACAACTGTAAAAATTATGTGTGCTTTAACTAATATGAAATTTTAGCATAAAATCATCATTTACTTATCAGCTTAGCTGGTATTCTAGCCCTGTGGGCTCCAGTTAACTTACAATGAGGACAGTGGAAAATGCTGACATATAAATGCAGACCACAACATCCAGAAGAAGCAGTAAAACAGTCCAGACAAGTTGGAAGACTGAACATACCAGGCCTTACTATGAGACAAAAATAACAGGGCGATTCTGACGGACTACTTTAGTTGTATATTACAGATTCTAAAGGAACTTTACTTTACTTGTACCATGCTACTGTGAAGAACATATCAAAAACCCATCTTAAAACGGTTTTAAAACCCTCTTAGGAACAGAAGAAACACTGATCTGTTCCTTAAAATGGAATGATCTGATTACAAGGACATTAACCTGAGGGCAACATAGGAAGATGCGTCTGTTAAGTTTCAAAGAGAAGTACTGCGAGAGTGTTCTCCGCTTCACTTGCAAGTGCTGTTCTAGACACAGAAATGCTACCAAACTTGTTTGAGACTTAACTGTGTAAAACGAAGATGTAAGTGAAAGGCAAACCTATGTTGTAAGAGTGCATCTATGTTGAAGCAGGGGGTATGTATCAAAAGAGCATTGAAATGAATGGACTGAATCAATAGTATGATCCATATTGTGCGGTCATAGTCATAAATGGAATAATCAATCTGTCCTTTCAGGACTCCAGTTCATTTCCCCCATCAGACGTCCTAAACCAGCCCTGTCATTTCAGTAAACCTGAACAGAAAGAATGAATGATGGATCCCAACATTGCCAGAAAATCATACAACTCAACATTAAACATACATTTTAGTCTTTCAGACACAACTGTGTAGAAGTGTACAGATGCAAAAAGTGTAAATGACTGAGTTTTGCCTCAGATCTGTTAAACAGGTTTCTCATAAAGACAAGCCTGTAGTTACTGTAGTGTAAAATAAATTCTCCTGCAGATTTTCTAGCTTAAACAACAAAACAAACAAACAAAAAACACAAGACAAAAGAACAGGGAACATTCTGGCTTTAAGAAGACTGCTATTACTATTTTTTTTGTGCAATGTTCTTTTGTCCATTTTTATAAATAAAGTGTCAAATAGGGTGTATCTCAGTGCTATTTTTACTAAGATCTGATAAGAGTATCAGACAACCCAGTAGAGCTACATTTTAAAAAAACAAAAACAAATACAACTTCAACATTTCACACTGAGCTGAACAAAATCTATTTAATCTAGAATAATTATGCTGTGTTTGTACTAAAACATGCTATTGATCAGTGTTCTTGAGGTACTGGTGATATCACAACATGCTCAGAAAAGTGTCCTGATTAGCAATTAATCACAATAACAATAAATATATCATCCAGTTCTAACCACACAAGTCTTCTTGAAAAGAAAGAATAACTCCACATGGTATGAGACAACTGTGGTTATTAGGAATGCAGTTTGCCAAGTGCTAACTGGTCATTAAGTTTATCACGATTTCGCTGCATTAACCTTGTAGTTCCACCAAACACATTTTGAAAGATTTATATGATTTAAACACACCAAACACATTTTAAGATTTCTATGATTTTCTGAACCATGGTGTTAATACATTGTATTCTAAATGAAAAACAGTTTTTTCAAGATTGGACGGTGGAAAAATGTTTACATGATTACTGGAACTGTTTTAAAACATCAGGTGCAATATCTGCTGATGAGCAAAACAGCAGACAAAGAACCCACACAAACCACAAACCAACTTAGACAAGCAAACGAGTAATTAGAAATAACACATGTTCCCGTACTTGCAGTTAAACAATACTGTTAGTAATGTAGGTCTATTTTTCACATCATGTAAGGGCTTCAAAACATTACTAACACACTTTGTTCAATTACAACATTCTTGTTTTTTTCTGCACAACAGCCTTCAGTGTTATCAGGAAGAAAATGAAGGCCCTTGTGGAAACACACACTCATTTGTTTAGCGGAGAAAAACTAGGAACAATGGTTCAAGGATGTTCATCATGGGTTAGCAAGTTATATCATTGGTTAACAAAAGCACAACAACAGTAAATACTGCTGTTACACTCGCAGGCTAAGCACTGCACAGACCTGAAGATCATTAATTATACTGCTTTGCCTTTATAACGACAGCTTCACTGGAATGGCAGTTTCGGCCTTGTGACAATAAAGGTGCTTAGTTTAAAGTAATAATCTCAGTCCAGTGTAATACATTACATAACGTCAAAGGCTGCAAACGATCCATAAACCGACAGTGCAGCATCTGAGATATTAAGCAACTAAAAAGCACCCCCACCCATAGTTTTGCAAACATTTGACTGATGCATTGTCTACTACTCATAATTAAAGTTAAAAAGAGAATGATAGCTGAGGGTCTCTTAGACGTTACTGGAAGTAAAAGACAGAATGAATGTGGGTCTATTGGGCTTTCCTGAATTCTTAGACTTTACTGGTACAGGATCTACACATTCTATGTACTACATACACGCAATGAACATAAAGTTCTTCAGAAGCAGTGGCATTCTGTCTGGTATTCCAAGCATCAGGCTTATTTAGGCTTATTTTCCCCACGTTTAGTGCCAATTTACACATTGTACGATTAATAACAACCCCCTCCACTAATGAAAATTGGTCCAAGCAAGAAAAATGTAAAGACACCAAAACCTTTGTAGGGGTTTTTGTGTAAAGCGTTGATTAGCCATCCATGAATACACCACAGCACATAGTGTGAACAATGTTAAATTCTTTCTCTGTATTTAACCCCTTCACCAAGTGAAACAGCGGGCAGCCAGCAAAACAGCACCAGAGGGAAGCAGTGTGTGGGGACAGTGCCTTTCTCAAGGATGCCTAAGTGGTGCCATTGGTAGTCCTGGGATTCAAACCCACAGCCTTCTGATCGCAAGGGCAACTCTCTAACTACCAGGCCACCAGCTGCTCCTACTAAGATTTCTATCTGTACAAACTATGAAACCATTCTTCAAGTTCAACAATGAAAAATTTTAAGTCAGTATATTATATTAAAATAGGCACTCAGAACCGTCACCCAGCCAGGTAAAGTCAGCTTTGATGACATAAAACCAGCAGGAACAGTTAGTATACATCAGAACCATAAAATATACAGCTATATCAACCGAATGCATTCTATATGCGTTCTTTATTACTCCCTAAAATGAAATAACATGGCAAACCAGTGAAGTTTGCAAGCCAGTGAGGTAGACCAACATTAGTGATGTAGCATGTCAGGTGGACTAGCTAGCTGTGGCTAGTTACTGCAGCTAGCTGTCTCGTTTCGATTAAAGAGATACTGTTACACTTCTATAATCAGTAGAATACCAGACTAGAGTCTTGAAAGACTTAGATGAAGAAAGGGCAAAATTATATGCTTAAATGCCTCTGTGGAGGATGCTCCAAGTTAGCATACAAGAGGCTTTGGCTGCAACAGCCGTCAGGCTAACGCATGTCCAGCTAATGTCAAGCAATACTTAGAGCAGGCAGCTTGCCGGAGGTTTTTAGTTGGTCTCTTGCATGCCAGGCCTCTAAAACATCTCTACCATTAATTCTGGGTTCAGCTAAAGTCGAGTCTGTGTGCACAGGGCCAGAGCTTTACTGGCTAACCAACATTAGCCACCGTTGCTCAAATAGCAGCTATCACTACGGAGGAGCACTGACACCACGATGTTTTAACCATGTCTGAAGTATATTTTATATTTAGACTAACAGCTAGACAGGATATTATATTCTCCAGCTATTAACACCATCCTAACCAACATTAACCGGATACCATTACTGGTTAGCTTGCTGGTTCACAAACGTTAGCCACATTCAAACCTACATGCTATCGTCGTTAGCCAGCTATCGTTAAATCCACTTACCACTCGCTCCTGCCAGCATTAAAAAGCTCAAAGTGCCAAGAGGAAACACGGACAGGATCTCCGCTATCTGATCCAGATCTACAGGCGCCCAAACAAAAGCCTCCTGGATGAAGTTAAGCAGGGTTTGCAATGCCTGCACTCACTCTCACACGGATCCTGATGAATAAACGCTGCTACAGAGAGAAGGAACTGCTGTTCTCAGCGAAATCGCCCTGCTGCTCCACTCCGCTCCTCTCGCTTCTCCTCTTTCCTTCTCTCCTGTCCTCTCTCTCTCATTCCTCTCAGTGCAGCCGCAGCCCTCTGCCGTCACAGCCACGCAAAACAGACCAGTGCTCATTAAACCAAGCACCACGCTCTCACCTCACAGCACACACACGTGAAAGGTGCACTGGGTGTCCAAAAGTTTGTAGACACTTACTCATCCAACGTTTCTTCTGAATTGTATTTACAATCCAGATGATGCTATTAAACAACAGCCTCTTCACCTCCAGCTTTTACAGACACTTGCTCATTCGACGGATCTTCTAAAATTCAGTGCATTTGTTCCTCTATGCTTCTGGGTACGTCAGTGGTGTCCCTGGCAGTCCTGGGAATCAAACCCACAAGCTTCTGATCGTAGGGGTAACTCCCTAACCACCATCTGTTGGAGACACTTGCTCATCCAACGTTTGTTCTGAAATCCAGTGTAATTACCCCACAGATGATGCTATAACAGCAGCCTCTATGCTTCTGCAGCAAGGTTTTACACCTCTTCTAACTGAACAAGGTCAAATACTGATGTTACACATAGTGTGAACAATATGAAACTCTCCTCTGCTTTTAACCCATTCACCAGGTGAGACAGGGGGCAGCTGGGGAGCAGTGTATGGCGACAGTACCTTCCTCAAGGGTACCTCAGTGGTGCCACTAGCAGTCCTGGGATTCAAACTCATGACCTTCTGATCGCAGGGGGAACTATCTAAACACCAGCTGCCCCTGCAGCTTTTGTAAACACTTGCTCATCCTATGTTTCTTCTGAATTCTACTGTATTTGTCCCCCTGGTGATGCTGTAACGACAGCCTCCGTGCATCTGAGGCAGGGTTAGACTCTTGGCCTCAGTTTCCAAGAAAGGGATTATGCCTAGTCTTAGACTACCTTTTCCCACTCAATGGAAAAACTCTACTCACAACGCTATGTAATCCAGGACTAGTCTTAATCCCTGTCTGTGGAGACCCTAGATGTCTCCATTGCTGTGAGGATTTGACTCTTTGTGTTACGGATGTTCTATGAGTCTGTTGTGGCCAGTGCCATTTTCTATGCTGTGGTGTGCTGGGTTGGTGGCATGAAAGTGGCAGACATGAAGAGACTTAACAAAGTGATCAGGAAAGCTGGCTCTGCGGTGGGTGAGGAACTGGCCATCATGGAAACTGTGGCTGAAAGGAGAACATCGTCCAGACTTCAGTCCATCATGGACAATGTAGATCATGCACTCCACAATGTGGTGAACGAACTGCAAAGTACTTTTAGCCACAGACTCACCAGCTTAAAGTGCTCCACTGAACGCCTCAGAAAATCCTTTCTTCCCACCGCCATCAGGCATTATAACTCCTCCCTCAGTCACACACCCACGCAATAATCTGTGCAATAGCATGCTGCTTCTTGTTGTATATTTAATACAGGCTAAAAAACTATCATTGTGTGAAAGACTATGTGCATTATTTTTGCTATGATGTGCAATATTGTGCAATGTTCTCACCAGGTGCTAAAACATTATTATGTGCAGTATCATATGTTGTTCTCTAAAAGGGGGCTAAATTACTTAATTACTTGCAATATCTTACGTGTCATAGTCTTCATGTGCAATATTACTCTTCTTGATAACCCGGGCCTCGACCGATCCGGTATGAAATCCCTGTTTGTGATTCGCATGTTTGATTTGGCTCAGGTTTTACGTCGGATGCCCTTCCTGACACAACCCTCTACATTTATCCGGACTTGGGACCGGCACAAGGAATCACTGGCTTGTGACCTCTTATGGTTGCATTCTTCATGTGCAATATTACTACTTGGTCAATATTACTTTTCATTACCTAATATTACTTAATAGTACTTTATAGTACAATTATTTTCTGAAAATGCAATAACTTACTCCAAACTACCATTTGTGTCAGTAGTTTTTCACTCAGCTGCATTACTTATAGATAGATATTATACCAAGCATTTCTGTATGTAGCATGGTCTATTCATATTGTGATTGTTTCTTTCTACAGATTTTTATTTAGACTGGTTTTATTTAACATTGTTCTTATGTCTCTGTGTCTTGTGTCTCTCTGTGCCGGTGTGTATTGTGTCAGTCACCACATAAGCAATTTCCTCCGGGATCAAGTTTTCTGATTTTGATTCTGATTGAGTGTAAGGTCAGGTACTGATGTTGCTCCCAGTGTGAGCAGTGTGAAATTCATTCTCTGCATTGAATCCATTCACCAAATGAAGCATTGAGCAGCACCCAGGGAGCAGTGTGTGGGGACAGTTCTTGCTCAAGAGTAACTCAGTGGTGCCACTGGCATCTTAGTGCCATCTCCAGGTGATCAAAACATACTCACGCTGTAAAGCACATGATGTAAAAAAAAAACAAAACAAAAAAACGTGATTCATCAAAGGTGGTCCTGATACCTTTCTATCATAACCAGTATTATCTATCATAACCCCCCCACACACACACCCCGACATGTACCAGTGTTATTCACTTCACTGTGAAGGTTTTAATGTTGCAGCTGAATGGTTAATAATGTGGTTTAGCTGTTTTACTGTGGCCTCATTGTCCCATGCTGGCCTCAGCTCGTTTCACATTAGTTGTGGTTCTTCAGGAGGATTCTTCAGAAATTCTGAGAAACACTGGGCTAAATAATGGTTTTAACTCTTGACCCCTTTTCTGCCCACCTTTGTGATGCACCCTGGGTTTGCTCTGTATAAAAGTCTCCAGAGAAGAAAAACTAATTTTGAATTAATTTACACAGTCAGTTCTGAGTTGGAAATTATTTTTTGTCTGTATCAATACACAATCTAAACTAGGAAAGAGACCACCACTACCAACAAAAACACACACACACTGTGCTAGAGAAACAACATTTGGCTGATTGTGTGCAATCTGTGCAGATAATGGCGTTCCTCGTTGTTTTGAAAATGAGGATTGACTGCCATCTAGTGATTGTTTGCAAGGATCTCCTTAAAACAAAATAAAGTGTGCAACAAGGCTTGGTCAGAGAATTGAGAACTGCAACTGAGCAGGATAGTACAACACAGCCTTTCACAGTGAAACAGAAATCCGAGGTATCTCAAAAAAAGACTCTGTCTTAAGCAGAGCTAGTGTTCAGAACTTATGCAGGATGTGTTTTTTGGGAACACTTGGTGTTAGTAGTGTGAAGTCTAACATTTGATATTTGAGCACATAATATACAGATTATAATATTTGATGGTTTATAAAAATGACTTTAGAATTCACTGCAGTTCCACACGTGACATATAGAGGTCACCACATTCCTGTACACAAATCTGATCTCGAATAGCCTGAACTCTCTAAATCACTCTGAACAACTAGTCTAACCTTGCTAGGTTACTGCATCACATCTGAAATATTAGAGGCTCAGGCACCAGAGTATTGATTTTTCTGTTTTTTCAAACATCAACACAGCACATTTGTTAAAAGAAAAAAAAAACCTGAAATCTTTCGAGCTCAAAGAGATTGTAAATTTTACCATTGTTTTTTTTATACTGATCATTTTAAAGATACGTAGTGATATACCTGATAAATGATTAACATAATATCCAGAATAATGTGAATAAAAAAGCATTGCTTTGTTGACAAAAAGTTTCCCTTTTGAAAAAAAGACCATTAGGACCACTAGGACTAAAACCAGATGGTTTGCTTCATAATGGGAACTGACTTGATAGTTACCATTTGTGACCTTTAGTCTCCTACAGAATACTTTAGGTCCCATTAGGAAACTATCAAATGTGCCTAGAATCAGCCCCATGTCACCTGTTACGCTGAGATATCAACCCATCAGGAAAAAACAACACAGCATTACCAACCAATACACATCAATAAATATCCACCAGTAACCAACAGAGGCTTTTAATGGTTTCTGTGTTTTTCAGCAGGATTGTTTTTAAAATATTTGATGTGATTCTGTCAAGTTAATGTTTGTGAAACTGTACGTTTACAATTTACAATTTCTCTTCATTTTAAGAGGAGAACAGAATCAAACAGTCCAGTCAAAACAAGCTGTGTCAGGTTTGTAAGATCTTCTTTCTCTTTCGGCTTTACCCTTCAGGGGTCGCCACAGCGAATCATCTGTCTCCATCATCTGTCTAAGATGTTCTGTTAAATAGAAAAGCAGTGCTCAGAATATATGGGTTCCTTAACATCATGAATAAAAGCTAAATTAAGTTAACATCGTTAGGGTAGGAGTTCAGCTGATGATTATAAGGGTTATAGTGATTATGGTGCAGCTGGAGCTGGATCTTTAATCTTTAAACCATTTCCTAGAAATGTTTCATGTATAATGTGTAGCCTACTCTCTGTTGGTCGCAATGACCACATTAATACCTGAGACACCAATAAACACATAGAGCCTTGCAGAATGTGTAGGATGCCAATGTTTTGTAGAGGTTTGTGGGTTTAAGAGGATGACAAGCAAACCAGACTTCTTCCTGTCATGGCTGTTAGTGGGCAGAGTCAGGCTGAGACGAAGGGTTGACTGGCTTCTGTGAAAATTGTGTGCTTTATTCTGTATGTACAAATTCAAATACAGGGACTTTGTTCTCACACGAAGACAGAGAATATAAAACAAAATACTGCTATAAATTAATAACAAAAATACACCATATACTCTAAAATATCTAATAAGGGGATTAATAAGGAGATCCCCCCATTGCTGACACACAGCTTGTATACTCTCTAATTGAATGTAATGCTTTGCAGCAGCTACACATAAGTCTAAGTAACAAGTATCAGCCCTGGGGGTGTAAAGCCCCTTAACACTGGGTTTTGGAGCAGTGGAGCTTTTTCTAGAGTGACAGAAATCCATCCAGTAAACTATCACCAGTACCTGACCTCACTAACAGTATTGTGGCTGAACGCAATCAAATCTTCACAGCAATGTTCCAACATCTATTGAAAGCCTGATGTGCAACAAAGAGGGACAAATTTCCTAGTGGTATCCTTGATTTCAGAAAAAAAAAAGTTACACTGGATGAAGAGGTGTCCAAAACATTTTGTACATTTAGTGTATCTACTATATAATGTTTATATGGTTTAGTAGCACCCAATTAAGATACAGTATATATACATAACAATAAATAGGTAATATGTTGTGGGGCACAATGCACAGCACTGCATGCAAGCAGTAGATGACAGCAGGCAAAAATGACCATAAAGCCACCTGACTGGCACTAACTTATTCAGCTGAAGCAAATCTGTGAACAGTTATTGTTGAATTTGTAAAAGAAATGCATATAGCTTTACGGTACAGTGTACATTTAACCATGCTGTTACCCAAAGGGTATCAAGAACTTACTATTTAGGCACCTATACTGAAAGTAAAGTACATATATGTGTCAGCAGAAGGGGGTTCTAAAGTGCAAGAAACACATTGGCAGTGAAAGCTGACCTCACACTCCCGAACGGAAAATCTCTGAATAACACACATGGTATCCGGAGATCAGTCCCAGGCCTGACACCACCCTGACATTCCTCTGTCTTTATTGATTTTGCAAGGGGCACGCGTGAATTCACCACTTTGTGACTGCTTTCAACTGAGACCTGCAAAATGAACATCTTAAAATTCATTCTAAATCATAATAATCAAGTTTTGCCAATACTACTTGCCAAATGTGCCAGATGTTGAAAGAAGTCTGCTGCAAAACAACAGGCTGCTTCATGGTAAAGCCGGTCCCCTGCATCCCAGTAAGACTGCTGCTGAAGCTAAGTTCACAAAAACAAAAACATTAGACAAAATCCAGTCCTATAAATGAAGCTGTACAATTTTGCCTCTAAGGCGGTTCATTAATTTTTTAGAAAAGATTGTGGATAATGGCAGAGCATGCATGTTTGTGATCAAAACTGGTAGCTGCTGTGACGAGTAGTCTGAGTGAAAAGTTACTGCTCACTTAAAGAATTTGAATTTGATAGTTATAACTGTGAGATAAAGGTTTAATGTCTTTATAATATACACTATATGGACAAAAGTATTGGGATGTCTGACCATTATACTAACAGGCACTTTAATGACATTGCATTTAAATACATAGATTTTAAAATTGAGTTGGTCCACCCTTTGCAGCCATAACAGCTTCCACTCTTCTTGGAAGGCACTTCTTCATTCTGTAGAGCATTAATGAGGACAGGCTCCGATGCTGGACGAGAAAGCCTGGCTCGCAATCTCCGTTCTAGTTCATCCCAAAGGTTTTGGATGGGGTTGAGGTCAGGGCTCTTTATGGGCCAGTGAATTTCTTCCACACCAAATTCATCCAATCATGTCTTTACTGACCTTGCTTTATTGACCATGCTGGAAAAGAAAGGGGCCTTCTCCAAACAGTGTCCACCAATTTGGAACCATGGTGTTGTACAGCATGTCTTGGTGTGTTGAATCATTAAGTTTGCCCTTCACTGGAAGTAAGGGACCTTGCCCAAACCCTGAAAAACAGGTGTCCCCCCATAGTTTTGTCCATATTGTGTACACTATATACCCAGAGATGTATACAGGCACTGTGAGATAAAATAGTCCCCAAAGAACCCAGATTTATGACTAATACATGTGGCTCCACTGGTTGTTTAGACTCTTCTGAGAGAAAAGGAAAGCAGCCCACACTACAGTACACACTGGTGTAGTTTGGGGCAGCTGGTGGCCTGGCGGTTAGGGAGTTGACCCTGCAATTAGAAGGTTGTGGGTTTGAATCCCAGGACTGCTAGTGGCACCACTGAGGTACCCTTGAGTAAGGTATCGTCCCCACACACCGCTTCCCCGTTCCTGGCTGCCGGCCGCTTCACCTGGTGAACGGGTTAATTGCAGAAAAATAATGTAATTGTTCACACTGTGTGCTGTGGAGTGTTAACGCGCGACTGTTCACCTCTGACTGCAGGGCCAGCTCCCTAATTACTAGGCCACCAACAGTGTAAGATAAAATAGTCTCCAAAGAACACAGATTTATCACCGTTATGTGTGGGCTCACTGTTCATTTCGGCACCTGTGAGCGAGCAGGAAAGCACCCCACACTTCTGCTAAACACATGGATGTAGTGAGTAGTACGGAGACAAAGCAGGGGAGGAGATCGCGAAGAGATATCGCGAGATGTGGGTGCTGTATGCTGTGGGTGGAGACTCGTGGTTCAGCTGGTCTGGCTGTGCTGTGTGCAGAATCTCAGCTGAAGGGTCGGATTTATCTGCTCAGCATGAGTGTCACCAAACGTCCTCAGTCTCAGCGTGTGGGGTATGAATAGAGGAGGTCCTCTGAAAGTGAATTAGGCTGTAATCCGGACTCGTTTGCTGTGCTCCAGACTCCAGGCTGGTGAGGTCCACTCAGGAGAGAGAGGAACAGAGAGGACCGTGCAGAGCTGCAGTCACTTCCAGCTTCGTTTTCTCTCCACATTTCACCCACAGTCCGGTAAGTCTCACCAAACTGACTCTTCACGTGTGAGGCGTTCGCCTGTTTCTCTCGGTGAACTTATCCGTGACAAAAGTTTTTCGACTAATTTCACATGATCGACTCTCCATAGTGCCTCTCCAGGATATCACGGTTAGCTGGGAGCCAGACGGATGCAATTCGTCCCTGTCCACTGAGCTTCACTCAAAAGGGAATAGTGTGTTGAGTACAGTTTTTTTTCTGTCGTTATGTCCAGTAGGTGTTTCTCACATATCTGTGCAATATAAGGGCTTACCTATAAAATAAATACATACACTCATTTACACCTGACCTCAAAACAGCATTTACACAGAACAGAGCAGGGAAACAGCCTGGTGAGGAATCAGCCATAGATGATGAAGATGATGGTGATGTCAATAATAGTAATAATAATAGCAATGATAATAATTACGCAAATAACTGTCATTTTTGTTATTACTGTTAATAGTAATGATAATTGTTGAATAGTGATAATGATTGGCTCAATAAAAATGACACAACTTTGTTTAACCACTAACCGTAAACACAGTGACTGTATCTTTTTTGTGCAAAAATAATGAAAGGAAACAAATACAACAGATTTGTCAGAAAACAAATATCTACACTCACTGACACCACCTCAAAACAGCATGTCTTTACACAGAGCAGAGATACAGCCTGATGGGGAATGAGCCACCATATGACCCTTACAGTCAGATGATGATGATAGTGATAATAGTAATAAGAATGCAAATATCAGTGTCACTTTTATTATTACTGTTAATAATAATAATTGAGTACATAAAATGAGGCACACAGCTTTGACCACTAACACCATAAACCTTAATAACTATGTGCCTTTTATATTTTCTGTGCAAAATAATGAAAGGAAACAAATACAGCAGATTTGTCAGTTCCCAGTTGGTCACTGTGGGTAGCGTGAAACACTTAGACGTGTCCAACATAGCGAAATCAACGCATGAACAAAAAAGGTGTATAAGGGAATGAGGCACACTGAGTGAACTGTCAGTAACTTGGGGAAATTGGATTTTTCCTCTATTGTGCCCAGCAAGATGTTATCTGGCAGCACACTAAAGACTACACTAGTCACACAGAGTAGACATGACAGCAATATCTGTTAATCTCAAATAAGGTGAGATAAAAATAATAAATAAATGAATAAGTAAATCGGATAAAGGTGCAGAAGTTTGGGATTTTCTCAAAAGGTGCAGATGTTTGGGATTCTCTCTTGTTGAACAGCCAGGCTGTGATTGTAATTTAACCTGCAAACATTTGGAAAATAGTTTCTGTACTTAACTGAAAGGTACCATGTAGCTGATTATTATTTCTCAGCCGAGCATCATGTAATACATGAAAGGACTTCATTGAGGAGTGTTTAGTTTTAAAACTAAAGTATGAGGCTATACATTTACTTTGTCGCCCCACATTCCTGAGACATAGATATGGTGCACGTTTTAGGGCTTTTTTGTTCATAAGAACATTAATAGGTGTCTTTTAGCTGTGGCTTTAGCTTTAAAGTTGGAACAAAATATGTGCGCATTTAATTATATCATGTTTGTATCAGACTGTATTTCTTGCCTCTAGGTCAGTTTTAGAAGTTCTGTCATACCTGATATTTGTTATCGTTTTCTGTGTCAGGGCTGTATTCTTACGTAGGCTGTTGTCCTCAGGAGGCACAGTGACATTGTTTCTCGTCACCCCTGCTGGAAGACTGCCTCAGCCCTATTCCTCATCTGTCTCTGAGAAGCGAGGGGTGCTGGGGCAGACTGACTCTTTCACAGCCTGCAGCCATCTATTGGAACGTTGCCTGTAACCCCTTAGACAGTGGTATCAGTGACCCTTAATGAATTTCGATGTCACTTTTCTTATGCTGCTGTTTTCTAGTCTTAAATCACATGGACAGCATGATATGTGAACAATAACCACATGTCTTAGTGCTTAGAGGCTAAGCACTTGTATCATTGTACTTGCTTGCCCACTAACTGACACTGTGTAAAATTACAGATTAATATAGCATACAGTAATATTTTAAGCAACATTTTAAACACTTTCAATCAAATTATAGATTCTGTTGGCTGCAGGCAGTGCTCTTCAAATATGACCTTTATCAGCAGTTTGGTGCAATATTGAACTTGGATGAAATAAATCATAATTTAAAGAATGTAAGGAGAATTCTACACAAGCTACTTATGTCTTATTTTTGCCTGTACTGTACCTTTGAAATAGGTAATATAATATATAGATAATAGGTCATTTCACTTCATGATAACTTTGCAGCCATCGCAGTCACTTGAAATTGAAAGAGCTGTTTTAGAAAACTATGCAAGGTAAATATTAAACAGTGTTTCTAGGGCTAATTTAAGATAGAGTAGCTTCATAGGCAGTGCAGCTCAGCATCAAAGGCATGCACTTCAACATTTTTACCTCTTAAAACATGAAAAAATGGTCAATGTTTTGATTTCAGTGTTTATATTGCACAGAGCCTACATGTGTTTTTAGAAATGCCCCTGTCAGTCAGTGAGGGCAAAAATAGCCCCTTTATTCTGATTTTTATGTTAAATGCTCTGGCTCTTAACCGACTATATTAATTACTGTCAAGTTCTGTTAACTCCATCCACCAAATAAACAGAGCTGGCACACCACAACAGGGCTAAATATGAAGATGGGCATGTTTTGAATGGTTGAAGGGAGAGACAGTGAGGCAGTGGACAGTGGAAGGTATTATCAGTTTATGAGCTGTTTGCTGATAGAGGTTGGGGGTTGGTTGTGGGGAAAAAGCTAAAACTGAGCAAGGGATTCTCCACGGCTTTCCTTAAGGGACACCTCAGGGAGGAGAGCCAGTGAAAGACTGAGAGCAGTGTCTTTCCAGGAGCCTGATTAAAATGCATTGGAAGCACTAGGCTGCCTTCCCCCATCATTGTGGTGTTTATCATCCACACGGCAAACAACACAGCTGTATACCATAGAGCCAGGGGAGCCCTGTCAGCCGGGGCAAACACACACACACACACACACACACCTGGAGCCTTTGATTCCCCTGCCACCCTGATGTCATTCCTTTCTTTAACTCTCCATTCATACGGAGAGAATGAGGGAGAGCATTTCAAGGACATGCCCTTTTCTTCCTATGTGAGCGCCACTAAAGCGCAGAAATTTCTGTCTGAACGACTCCAGTAGAGCCGGGTCTCTTGGCGCTAACTCCTTAAAGAGTCTTTAGTGTCTTTAGCAAATTAGTGCAAATTTACTTGCCTCAATGTCTCTTTAATGTGTTTGCCTGTCGCAGTGCTGGGAGTAGTTATTAAAGCTTTTCCCCCTGATCTTTTATATATTGAGTCAAGCTTTTACATATTTGAATCTATATGGATTCATAATTTGGTTGGTGAAGGCTCCCAAATAGCGAATACTCACTCAGTAGAATTAAGATTTTCTACACTAATGATTAAATTGTAGTTTGGCACTGTGGGAACGAGTCGGAATAAATTCAAGAACAATATTTGAGCAATGTCGTGGCCAGATGGAGCATTTCAGCAACAAATATATCACTTTATGGCACAATAAGGTACGGTGTGTCACACAATGCGCGTAGTCCAGCTCAGCTGAAATAGGCCAGAGCAGTCAGTTGATGGCCTCTTTTGCAAAGCCTATGAGAGATTCTGACCAGTGTAAAGGTAATGAAAGGAGGAAAAAGTAAGATTTATTAATATTTAAACATTTCAAAAGACTTTCTCCTCCACCCTGGGCTCATACCGCAATGTTTTCTCAGACGCTTTTACATCATCATCACTGCCTGTATGCGCATTAAATAATTTGTTTTCCATAAGCCCAGCTACAGCATTGGGTTATGGAAGTTCCTTGTTCTCAGCTGCAGCCTGTCGTGAGATATGTGAGCCCCCAAATACTAAAATAGGCTTTAACGTTTGCATAAATTACTCTGCATCACATCTGTAGGCGTTATTGAGAAGAAAATAATAATAATTACTGTGATTCATAAAGTAGACCTATATATGGTATTGTATTATTTTTTTCTGTGCAAAACACATTTCCTGCCTTTTTTTTTTTATATATATAAACCCCTCTGAGCACAAATGTCACTTTTAATTGCTGAGAGTTTTTTGTAATGCGTCATTAAATTCAGTGAAAGGTTTTTAGAATATTCAGTGGTGGAACAGTGTGGGCTGATTGGCTGTGATACACTGTGGGTGGAAAAATCCCAAGAGAGACACACTGAATATTGTGGGAGTCGGGTATAAATATTACTTTAGATAAAAATAGCGTAAATGAGAAAGCCTATGACTAAATTTATTTTCTTATCACTCCCACCACGCTCTACTAATGTGGTGGTTTTATTAGGAGTTGCTTATTCATACAGGAACTTCTTTTACCCCTGTGTGTGTAAATTATATAGAATGATTTATTAAGTATGTAGCAAGCTCATTTGCATTAGAAAAGAAATGATTCATGTTCTTCTTTGGAACTAATTCAGCGTCTTAAGACGTAAAAAAGAATGACCTTCAGAAAGATAACACGCATAATGGTTATTTTGAACATCATGAGGACATCTGGACGCAGTTCTGCAGCTTGTCCTTGTCTAGTATCCTGCTGCTTTGGAAATCTTTTCTGTGTAAGGCAATAAGGAGTGAGTATAATCTCCGTTTTATGTACCAAATCTTTTCTGCAAGAGCAGGACCCACCATGGCTTCAATCCCATTACAATCATGTTAGCTTAGGACAGGGCTACCAAGGCACTGTAAGCTAATTTCACTACCCAGATGACATTTTTCAGGGGTTCATTACTTGACACTGGCTGTGCATGCATCCCTCTGGACTTGCCTGTTCAGTGAGGGGCATTAAAGCACGCGACTGGCAACGCTGCTGCTGCTTGTCCTTGTCCTGGCTGACTGGAGGGTAGTACAGCCTGAATCTCAACAACATCTGACACTCTGCGGATTAAAATGACATTCAGCGATATTTGCCCTTTGCATCATGTGGTAAAATTAGCATTTCTTGTTCAAGAGCTGACCAAGTGTGAGGTGTGATCTCGAATGTGCAAATGAGGTATTAGTGTTTTGTGCTGAAGCTGAGCAGTTCTGCTCTCTAACTCTCAGCATTTTGTCCCTAGTCCTGAGCAGTAGTGTCGGCTGTTAAAAGCTTTTTTGTATCTCGTCTTAACAGTAGGAAATGAGTTCTGTCGGATGGATCCAGCTACAGAAAAATGCAGCGAAAGCCTGTCACTCCTGACATCCGTCAGAATGTTTCTCTTTCTATCACGTCTGACAGCTTAAAGTGACATTTCCCAGGAGAGACTGAGTATGGGATTATTATAGAGGAAAGCAAGGAGTGCTTCGGCCCATTTCTCTTATCCTCCCTCCTTTATTACTGATGATCAGCATTAAAACTTGAAGTCCACCACAGACTACCTGCAGCTAGCTAATCTGATCTTGGCCGATTCTGTGCACCTCTGCTGTATAAATATGAATGCATTTGCTGTTGATCAGCCAATATTATAAGTCATCTCTCTGTGGAGATTTTTAAAAACTACGGGCTGTAGGAGAGAGAATTTGTCAAGAACCTTTGTCAAAATACTTAAACAATGCTCATATTCTTCTTTCTATTTTTTTTCTCGTTTTTGTTTAGTTAATTATATCATGCATATTATATCAGTAATCTTTATATTGAGCATGTGGCTCCCTGTGCCAGAGATATGCTATTTGTTTCATATGTAAATTGTGTTAATGGTTTTTCTATTTTAATGACATAGCGAAGAAAAAAAAAAAAGAGATGTTTTTGATTATTGTCTGGTTGAGTGGTTTTCACCCTTTGAGCATTAACATAATTGCCATAGCCTTACTAGTTTATCGTTTATTTCTGTTTTTAATGATGGACAAACTGATGCAAACAGAGCATTTTGGATACACAGTCAAGCATAGTTTGCTAGGCTACATTGTTTGTGTTATTTTTGCTGGCAAATAATTGGGTTGGTTAAATCTCCTTGTGGGCTGTTGTGTGGGCCGCAAATTGCAAGAGGTTGGCAGACCCTGGCCTCGTTAGTTTATTTCTCTGTTTGTATATTAGTTATTACCTATTTTTGTGTTTGCAAATCAATTTCAAATTCATATGTTTACTGTAGTCCTGGACCTTTGGACCTCTGTGCTCCATGAAAGACGGAGATGAGGAGAGAGATGAGGACCTTTTTTTCCCCCTTTAACTTATTTTTCACTCTAAGTTGTTTTATTCTAGGGGGCTGTTGACTGTGCAGAGTCACAGACTGGAAGATTATAGTTTTGGCCCAAAGGGCAACTCTGTTCTCTCAAAGAAGGCAGCTACTTTCCTCATGCACTAAAGGCAGCTGAGGACACACTCTGAAAGATACACTTCTGGGCTGGAGTAGTGTATGTGTGTGTGTGGCTGCTGGACATGTTCCCTACCTCTGATGGCTATTTGAGAATGGTGGTAACTCAGAAAGTCAGATGCGGAGATGAGAGGTTACGCCAGGGGTCCTTCCTTTCCGTAACCCAGTATCAAGAGGAAAGAGATACGACAGAGTGAAAATGGAGTCTAGGCTGGAGTCAGAATGCTCTCTGTCTGCTAAAAACTATGAGACAGAAATGTGGTCTCTTCTGGAGAATTACAGGTGCTCTTTACAAAAACTGATGCTTCATATTACTCTGTTGATTTTTTTCCCCATGTTTTTTGCAATTGTTTTATTTATTTAATTGACACTATGGTATTTTATGGTGTGCAGTGGTTTCCAAAGTGTCTTGGGGGCACCAGGGACAATTCTGTGGATTCCTTGGTATAATAATTTTATACTACTACTAATACTACTACTACTAATGAAAATGTATTCCTAACAATAATTTCGTTAATGGTATGCCACTTTATAAATATATAAGAAGGGATGGGGGCAGGATGGGTCACTCCCTGTCCCTGCCTGACTTTCCATCCCTAATCCTCCATCCCTAATCCCTGTTCCCTTTCAGTCTATGGAGGTAAACAAACAGTTCATAATTATATAAATTCATATAGGCTCATTATTTTTCAGTGACCGTTCTAACAATGCATTATTGAGCGCTATGTAGCTAAATTAATGCATCAACTATTCACAACATAACGGCAGCCTAACTGCACCTGTTTGTGTGACTCAGTCTCACCTGTGTTTGTTGTGGGAAGTTTATTTCTCCAGGTGTGAGAGAGAAGTAACAGTGTGTTGCTGCAGTCACAGAAAAGTGTATTCCATTAGCGGTAGTCACATTACTTTAGTGAGCCATAAAGTCTTTACATAAGCTCGGGTTGCAGTTACTGAAAGTCTGTTGCTAAAAGAATGGAGAGCAGGGACAAGAGCCAAGCAAGCCCAGCTTGGACCTTAGAGAGTGAGGAAAGCGAGTGATGCACCCCCCCACCCAGCTAACTAAATGTTTATCTACCTGATCAGTTTTTCTTTTCTCTGAAAAATACCAAAGTAAACTCAGGCACTGGACTCGAATATTGATTAGATGGATTGAATTTTTTTGTTGTGGCTACAAAGATTTTGGCATGACAGACCACCATGGAGAACTGCAACCAGCGGAAATACTGCAGACTCATAATAAGGAAGAGGCCAGCCGTCACTTAAACAGAAGCAGTTACACAGCCGACAGTAATGAAAAAGTGAGCAATAATAGTAAGCAGTGAACTGTATCATCCATTAGTTTACCCCAAACAAAACTCGCCTTATAAAAGAAGCACAGAGATGCACATGCATTTAAACAAACCAGAGCTGTTTTGGAGCAGTGTACTCTGGTCAGACAAAATAAAATAAAACTCTTTAGCAATAGTTCAGCTCAGCATGTTTGGAAATAGAAAAGTTCCAAGAACACTGTTCCCTTAGTGAAGTACAAAGGTAGGAGTATCTGCAAATGCCTCCGGGGCACTAGACGTCATTGAGCAAAAAGTGAATGAAGTGATGTACGTAATGGAGGTTTCTATAAATGTGAAGGTGCTTACCCTAGCCACTATTCTGACTTAAATCTCATTCAGAATCATGGAAGATTCTGAAGTAGCGAGAGGCTTTCATAACCTTGGGGAATTGAAGAAGGTTTGCCAAGAGGAATGGAATGAAATTGAACCCTGAGAGCTAATTCCGTCTCACCGCAGATGTCTTAAAGCCTTAATTGCCAACAACAGCTTCGCAACAAAGTACTAATCTTATTAATTTGTGGTGTCTAAATACGTTTTCCCCTAAGCCAATCTTTGTTTGTGCTTGAGAATGCTTTTTTTGTATAGATTTTTAAGTACAAAGTCAGATGATGTTAAATGTGGAAATGTGCCCTGAAAGTCTACTGAATAACAAAAACAAAAGTGTTTGAATACTTGTTTCCTTCACTGTAAAGTTTTTTTTTGTTGTTGTTGTTGATATTGTTGTTATTATTGATGCACTTGGATGTTCCTGATGTAAATAGGATTTAGTAGTTAACACACCAGTATTTGAACTGATTGTTTTCTCTTTAACTGATCCAGGTGGAGTATGAGAGAGGTGCCAGCATTCTGCTGCAATGCGTGCTTTGGGCTGTAGAATGAATCTTCCGGCAGTGCTGAATGGCCTGCTGGTGTCGGTGGTGGCAGCGCTGCTATGGAAGTATGTTCGGCTAAGTGAGCACATGACCCAACTCGAGGAAGAGCTGCAGCTCACGAGGCAGTCCCAGGAGTTGTCGCAGGTGCGCATCGATTACCATGCTGCCCTGCTTGCACTGCAGGAGCAGGGCACCAGAATGGTCTGCACAGGGAAGATGCACACTGACCGCATCTGCCGTTTTGACTATCTTTGCTACTGTACTGAGGCTGAGGAGTTCATTTTTTTCCACAGCAACGCCTCAGTTATGCTCCCCAATTTGGGCCCTCGTCGCTTCCAGCCAGCCCTGCTGGACTTGTCCTCCGTTGAGGACCATAACACTCAGTATTTTAATTTCCTGGAATTGCCTGCGGCTGCACTGAAGTACATGCCCAAGCCCGTGTTTGTGCCAGACGTCACTCTAATTATGAATCGCTTCAACCCTGACAACCTCATGCATATCTTCCATGATGATCTTCTACCCATATTCTACACCATGCAGCAGTACTCAGACTTGGATGATGAGGCCAGGCTTGTCTTCATGGAAGGTTGGGCGGAGGGGGCCCATTTTGATCTCTATCGTCTGCTTAGCAGCAAGCAACCACTTCTGAAAGACCAATTACGGAACTTTGGGAAGCTCATGTGCTTCACCAAATCTTATGTGGGATTATCGAAGATGACCACTTGGTATCAGTATGGCTTTGTACAGCCCCAAGGTCCCAAAGCCAACATTCTGGTGTCAGGGAACGAGATTCGTCAGTTTGCTTCGGTCCTGATGGAACGGCTGAACATCACAAGGGAGCAGAAGTCTGAGGATGATGATTATATAGTCGTTTTTAGTCGTGCTTCTAACAGGCTGATACTCAATGAGGCTGAGCTTATCCTTGCTTTGGCTCAAGAGTTCAAAATGAGGACAGTAACGGTGTCCTTGGAGGAGCAGACATTTGATAGCATAGTCAAAGTCATCAGTGGGGCGTCGATGCTGGTCAGCATGCATGGAGCCCAGCTGATTACCTCCATGTTCCTGCCGCGAGGAGCTGCTGTGATAGAACTCTTCCCGTTTGCGGTCAACCCAGAACAATACACCCCATACAAAACCCTGGCTTCCTTGCCGGGAATGGATCTCCAGTACGTAGCGTGGAGAAACACAATTGAGGAGAATTCAGTAACTTACCCTGACCGCCCTTGGGATCAGGGCGGCATCACCCACTTGGAGAAGGAGGAGCAGGAACGGATCCTTGCCAGCAAAGAGGTGCCAAGACACCTCTGCTGCCGCAACCCAGAGTGGCTTTATCGGATTTATCAAGACACCATTGTTGACGTTTCGTCCTTTCTGGAGGTCATTAGAGAAGGCCTGAAAGCCAAGCCCACTCTGAAGAAGTCTAAACCTTCCAGCACAATACATCCTGGCCGAGTCCGAGAACCCAAGTGTCAAACATCAGTGCAAGCTACAAATGAAGCGAAACTCGCTGTGTCATGGCAGATCCCTTGGAACCTCAAGTACCTGAAGGTGAGGGAGATTAAATATGAAGTGTGGATCCAGGAACAGGGGGAGAACACATACATGCCTTACATTCTCCCTCATCAGAACTATACCTTCTCAGAAAACATTAAACCCTTTACCACATATCTAGTATGGGTGCGCTGCATCTTTAACAAGAACCTTTTGGGACCATTTGCAGATGTTCTTATATGTAAAACCTGACTCACTTAAGCTTCCACTTTGATCACCAGAGTCAGGGAAATGCTAAAGTGCTGTGAAGTTGGATGTTTCAGTGGAAAATTTAGATTTTCCTGCAATTTAAAAGAAGCTGTGGAGCATTACTACAGCGAGTGAGATTAAAAAGCATTTGTGCTGAGGAGGTCTAAAGATAACACAAACTACTGAACTGCCAAATCAGACCTTCTCATAAAACTTCTCCAGCTTGGATTTCAAGTGCTTCTAGGGTAAAATGATTCAGATTTTATTTATGAGAAGTGAGTCATGTGTAAGGTAATTTATTTTTATTTATTAGTCGAAGATGTCTGCTCCTGTTGAGATTACAGTGTGTGCGTGGGTGTGAGTGGGTGTTAATAACAGATTGTGTTGATAGATACTTCAGAATTTCATACTTTTTGGTGCAAGTGATTTTGTTCCTTTTTACAGTTCTGAGTTTTCTGTGACTTTGTGACTGTGCCCTCTTTTGCATAGTAATCACAATGCCTTTTCTGATTGGAGAGCTTAATAGTACGTGCGTTTGCATTAATCCAAATTAGTACAAAAAAGCCAAAGTGGACTTAAAAGTATGTCTTTCTCCCACTCGTCTTTTTGTGTATGTTAGCTTGTACTGGTTATTGCTTTGTTTGGTGCTGATGTTCCTGGGTTTTTTTTCCATTTTATACTAAAAGCATTTATTTCATGCACACCCACTTTGATATTGAAAACATTTGCCTATGGTTGGGCTCTGACTTACTGTGCGTTAAATGAAAGAGGTGCAGAACATGGAAAAAGAGAGCTGAGCCACTTAACCATGACATGGCGCATTCAAATGGACGTACAAGAGTAAATGTAGGAATGATGATAATAGATGCATTATAAAGTTTTGGCTTGCTAAGAGTAAGAGTTGCATGTAAACTATAAAAGAATCAGTCATTGTTTACTTCTTACATTATTTAAGTACATTTTACCTCACCCCCTCTGTTGTTACTGCAGTTCAGCGTCAGTACTTAAGGGCTTTCTCTTTTCTTTTTAGCTCTTTGTAAGATCTTTCTTGTTTCGAAGTCAAAAAATAGGACTAATCTTTGTTGCTTATCAACTCATTCAAAGAACTCACCTTTGTCAGAATTGCTTATGTATATTTTTATCACTAGTACTGATGTTTAAGGATTAAGCAAGACGAGGAACACAAATTTGTTCCTTTTTTGAAGTGATGAACATTTTAAGCTTTACTTTGACCTCTGCAGTATTGGATCTGATCTTGTTAAGATTGCGCTTCATTAAGACGAGACCTCAGCTATACCCCCCTATTAGCATAACTGGTGTTTTGATTGACATAATCACATGCTAATTGTATTCATGTGTAAGATGAGCACAATTAATCCATGCAGGGTCCAACATGAAATGGATATAATGCCTGTAATCAAAGAAAGAGGAAATGCAATTCAATAGCACTACTCATGCCTGACGCTGAGGAGGTAAATACAGCTCAGAATAGTATCCAGAGCGTTTTTATGTCTCATATTAAGTCAAAGCAACTAGGATTAATTTACAATTCCCATTCCCTTGACTAAGGTTGCATTAGCTATGAAAGAGAGTTTGTGGAAGAGGAGGAACAGAAGGCTCTGTATATTAAAGTGCTGCATGTCTTCCACTTTGAGACACACAGTTGTATGTCAGTATAATTTACTTCTTACCGTCGATTTGGGTTAAGATACAACTTTAAAATGAATGTTAAATTGTAGTTTCGAATACCTACTATGTGATGTGTTCCTTTTTCTTTTTTCTTTGTAATAGCTAGGTTTAATTGCTCAGTTGTTCTTTCAGCTCATTGTTTGGGAACCAGTTGCCCTTTATTGAGGAATGTCTGTGGTAGATTGTGGTAGACGGACTTTACTGACTACTGACTCATTTAGTATATGCAGAAAGTTGACATATCATTTGGGAAGTACATTTGCTGAAGCATGAAGTTCACCGAAAGATGGTACAGTTGGCTTGACTTGACTCTACAAAGTGTTTGGATATCTGTACCCTGAGTAAATGTGATTAGAACAATAAAATATTTTGTTTTGTACATCGCCTTTGCTCATCTTTGATCATTATTAAGTATTTTTAGATCTGAGTGAGGTGTGTCGAGGGAAACTGAAGCTGCTGTTCTGTGTTCTCTGTGGTGGTTGCTCCATCTTTATCTCCTCATGGCCTGCTCTCATCTCTGTGTGCTATTTTTTGCACGCTTAGAATATGAGATCGGATTGCTTCTCAAATGTTTATGGCCCAGGCAGGCGTGACAGTGGAGCTACCTACCAAACAGAGCTCACTTTCCATTGTTTGTTCAACCAAAAGCATCATTCATTTGATATTTTGAATATTTACTTGTTGATTGAGGATAAACATAACACAGTTTTGGGTTTTTATGTGCCATGTAAATGTTTGTGATCGAAGGATCCATTGATCCACTGAAAATCAAAAGGCAGGTTGAATTGACTGTTAATATTAAAATTCAAGGTCATATTACTCTCTTGTAATGTGTGAAACTATAATAAATCATCTTGTGTGTGCACTTTAACATAGTCATTTATAGGTAATAATTTCTTTCCCTGTGACAGTTTATTACTAAAGCTTATCATGTTTCAGTTTGGACTGTTTTGATTAGCAGAAATGAGTGATACCAGTAGTGCAGTCAGTTCCATTTTTTAAAAAGTTTTTGTAGTTTTGTAGGAGAATTCCAAAGAGTCCATCAACTGCACATTTAAGATGAAAATATGTAGTGTAACAGATATGCATATTTATCTATATTTGATTTTTGATTTTAGAAACATAAAGCTGGATATCTGCATCCAGTGATCAATAGCCTGTTTGATTCAAGGGTTTTCAGGAGGTTGGAAAATAGTCATTTAAAATGAATTATCACTATTCTTGATTAAAAAATACACAACATGGCCAATTTAAACATTCCGTTACTTGAGATGTTTCCCACCCATTTGGTCTCACCTCAGCTGAAATCAGTTCTTTAAATATGTGTGCTGGTGACTGTACTGTGACAGGGTCAGAACAACCTAACAGCTTGGCAGCAGTCTCATCAGGTACAGCAGCATTTTTGGATTTTAGTGTTCATTCATTACAGAACTCAGAAGTCGTGGTTCAAATGGTTAACATTCCTGAGAGATGCTATAGTGAATAAGAAGAAGATGATAGAACACACAGGTCAAGAAATAGGTGCTTTTGTTCCATTGACTCTGAAAATACAATAACCTGTTTATTAACCCAGAAGACAGATGATTTGCTGTGGCGACCCCTGAAGGGTAAAGCCGAAAGAGAAAGAAAAGAAGATTAACCCAGAAATCTCCTGTAAAATTATGAATTATAAAAGTCTTGTTTTTTCAGCTGCTCCCAAGCTACGGCTCTTTTTGCTATTTTACTTTATTTATGTATGTATGTATTTAATGTTAACCAAGGAGATGACGGGTTCCATAAGACCTCTGAAGGTGCACCAAGATGTTTACATTTATGGCCTTTGACAAATGTTCTTGTCCAATGCAACATACATGGATGCTTGGTAGTGTACAAACTTTACCAGACTGTAGGTCCTCTTTGGATTGGACTGCTTTATTCAGCACATCCCACAGATGTTTGATCAGATCTGGGGGTCTGGGACATTTGGTGACCAGGTCTCGAAAACTTTGATGTTTAGGTAGGTGGTCCATGTCAAAGTAACATCAAAATGCCAAAGATCCTTCTTCCCTTTGTGTCTCCTGGTGCCCTCTTTCCCCAGGTAAACAACATTCACGCACCCGGCTGTCCACATGCTGTTAAAGAAAATGTGATTCACCAAACCAGCGTATTGCTCCATGGTCCAATTCAGCTTTCTATGCATCAACTTTTAAGATCTGACTGTTCACTTGCAGGCTAATGTTTCCCACATCTTGACAGGTGCAATTCCGACGTGATAATCAATGTTAATCACTTCACCTGTCATGTTTTAATGTTGTGGCTAATAGATGTACAATCACTGTGCATTTCATTGAGCATTCCATTAAAGGAACTGGCATTATTAGCACCCATTGCTTCTCCTTGTTCCATTCTCAGTTATTCAGAGGAAGCATTATACTTACAGTATGCATACTTACAGTGCATACTTATGTTTTAAACTGAATTTATATACATACTGTGAGCAATGTGTTGTATAAGACCTCTTCAACCGTACAAAGAATGTGAACTAACACTCTTTTATCTTCGCAGTGGGTTTTGCAAAGAATATTGAAAGAATTTTCTTTGGGTTTTGAGCAGCACATTGACAGCAGTGTTCTCCAAGAGAATTCTGAGTCACTAATTGGCCTTTATGTTTGCAAGAATAACCCGGCTGTGAGAGGAAGGGGGCAAGGTTAAGCTCACTGTGTTTGAAGTTGGGGGTTATGTCTCATTGACTCTTTCAGTCGAGCTCTTTCACATGTTCAATGCAAAATCATGTGGCTTCGCCCTTTACAAGATCCTTTCCACAGAGAAGAAATCACATTACCGTTGACATACCACGACTCTATTCTGCTTTCTCCTTTAGCTCAATATTACAGTCTAAAACTCTTTTCTAAGATTATTACCCTTAAATAAGTGCGAAGTGAAAATGTCAACATGACTCATTGTCTTATAATTGGCCGCACAGTTGGTTTGTGCAAGCGGATGACACTAAGAGTATGAGTCACTGTGAGGCAGGTCTAATGTAATACATTTGTACGGGAGAGCAGTCACTATCTCCAGCCTGGTGTTGAGGGGTATCGTCGTGTTTTCTTGCAGACAAATCCAGATTCAAATCTAGTTTTGGATACAGTAGAGCCCTGGGCATGGCTTGCCATCAGCGGCTCGGAGGAGCAGAGAGAGCAGCCAGGGGAAATGCAGCCTCTCCTGCATCCGTGTTTGCGTCTGCATCTGCACCACACCTGAGACAACAGCCTCAAGTGGGCGCTGTCACTCACATCATTACAATGGAGCTGAGAGAGCCTTGAACATACTGCACATCGTCATGGCAACACTCCAAGGTGAGGACCTTCAGAAGTCAGTCAGTAAGTCATTAGTGTCGCCACAGCAGCTTCTCACTGGAGGCCAAAGCATTCCTGTAAGTGTGGAGCTGTGGTGAATAATTAGTTTCATATCACACCATATAGTATACAATAAGGAGAAATGTGCAGTATCTGGTTCTTCGTGGTGTACAGTCAAGTGTGTCTCTAACCATAGCGTTTGAATTTTAATCATTTTTTGATAATCCCTTAAAGATCATATACACATGCTCAAACTCTGGTTATAATCAATAGCGTTAAGGTCTATACCCACACTTCACAGTGAGTATTGAAAAGAATCACCCCCTTGAACTTATTCACATTTTGTTGCTTTGCAGCCTGAATTGAAGACACGGACATAAAAAAAACAACCCCACTCCAGTTATCTTTACTCAATGCGGCCTACAACATTTAAGTGACAGATATGATAGCAACAGTTTAGGAAAAAAATTAACTATAAAAAAAAAACAGAAACACTGAGATGTGTTTCTGGTCATTACTCCTGTGTCAGTCATTTCTGGAACCACCTTTTGCGTTAATTACTGTCTTGAGTCTGTTGGGATACTTCTCTTGCAACTTTGCACATCTGTGCATTATTTGCCCACTCTTCTTTACAGAACTGATGAACCTCAGTCAAACTAAATGACTCTTGCTGGGCTGCAATTTTCAAGTCATGGGCTTTGACGAGGCCACACAAGGACATTCACCATTTTCTCCTTCAGCCACTGTGTGGTTGTTTTTACTGTGTGCATTGTCTTATTGGAATGTGAACCTTCTTCCCTTTTGACAACTTTCTGGCAGAGCGCAGCAGGTTTTTGATGGTAAGATTTTGACAGCATTATGCCACATCTAGTTTTTTTTCTATCCTGACCAGTGCCCCAGTCCTGCTTCAGAGAATCACCCCCACCAGACAATGCTACCACCTCCACGCTTTTCTGTAGATGTGGCGTTCTTTTGATGGTGAGCTGTATTGACTTTCTGCCAGATATTATATTTCGTGTTGAATGCAAAGTGCTTGATTTTGGTCTCATCTCTCCTGACTCTCCTGATATCTTTTAATTGGATTTTAGAAGTTGCATTGCGTAAATTCAGCTGGAAAAAAATGCTGTTTTGTCCATGTCTTCATTTCAGCCTGCAAAGAAACAAAATGTGAATATTTTGAAGGGAGTGATTTTTTTCTATACTCACGGTATATGTGTGTGTGTGTGTAAGTAAATATTCTAACATTTTCTCCTCATGTGTCCGTCTTTTGCCTTTGTTTATCATAGCTTCCATTCTGTAAAGAAAATCAGCAGGGAAATCTGCAGGGATATTCTTGTAAACACTTCAAAGGTTCGGTCTTAGAAGCTGAATGCATTTTCTGCCTTTCTTCATTTTTTCCTTTTCACACTAACAGCTTCTTGACAGCTACACATCCTTTCAGACCTACAGCATCAAGTTGTCTTCTCACCCTGGCAGGATGGACTGAAACACCTGTGGATTTCTTCAGATCTGAAGCAGGAGTGAAGCTTTATTTGCTCCTCTCAAGGATGAATTTTGCTTTAAGTGCTATTAATCTAATGGGACAGTTTTGGTGGTTTGGTGGATGTTAGAAGTCCCACCTTCTCTTTTCCCACTTAAATTATTCCCACTTAAAACTTCATTTTCAGAAACTCTCCACATGACTTTTGAGAAAGGAAAAATACATAATGTAGCTTTCAGTTTGTTTTGAATCAACAGAATACTGTTTGCGTTTAAGCATAGCGAGTTTTGTCGTACTACTCTTATTTCAACTTTTAGTTTGAAACAACAGCGTAAAGTTCTCAAAATGCCCAATAGAAAATTATCCAGTCAGATTTTGTTCAGTTGTATGTAGGCAAATATAGCCATGTAAACTCTCCCATCGACTAGGACTTTCGAAGCTGTAATGCAGGCTGATGAACCACCAGTATAACCTGGAAGTGACAGTGGGATCAACTAGTCATGTGCTGACTAATGATCAGCGAGACCAATTTTTTGAATCACTTGGAAAACATCTGAAAGTCTTTGACCACTGACTTTGAATATGAGCAGCAGCTTAACCAGTAGGTTTCTATCAGGTGGGAAACATCAGTAGCTTTATGCTAGGACTCTGAAGAAATGCCACAGACATTTCTCGAAAATTTCTAAGTAAAATAAATGTTAATGTCTGTTACAAGTGTGACAAAGTATGGACTCTCCCTTCAGATATTCAGATGTCCAAATGTAATATACAACAACCAGCTAATTCTGTGTACCACTGTTGGATTATCTGCTAGATACATCATTATATATATACACTGTAACCTTTTTCTTGTGATGACACTCATAAGAATGCTAAAAATGCCCACTCATGGCAGGCCACTACATTCAAATCTTAGCATAAAATTAAGATTGTATGTTATTAAAGACAATATAATTCATTTATTCATTCCCTCTTTTTCTGTAACCGCTTGTTTCCTAGGGTCGTGGATACCCTGAAGTTTAGTGCTTCATCGAATCTAAAGACCTTATGTGAAGGTAGAAAATGAACTGAAATTGACATTTTATCTCGGTCTCTCTGTGGTCTGTGGCTTAATTGAGCTTCATGTTTAATTAAACATTAACATTTAATAAATGCCATTAAAGAGGAGACACACAGGGTCCACACTACCTGCCAAGGGTGGTGTGTTTCCATGAATGCTAAATTACAAGCTTCCACATGGCTTGAAAAAGAGCAGAAGGTACTCCCAATTTAGTTATCACTTCATTTGATAGCTCTACAGTCAAATGCATTGTATGGGCTGAAATGTTAAAGGTCGTAAAGCAGCAGTGTGTGTTAGTAACATAATGTCCTTGTGCCTGTTACCTCCTATGGATATATGAGTTCGAGACTGTAATATATGCTAAAGCTGTGAGCAGGCAGATAGAATATGGGCATACACTCATCAGCCAGAACATTAAAACCACTGACCGGTAAAGTGAATCTTGTTATAGTGAACACCCGATGAATGTGGACCTATTAGTCACAACATTAAAACATGACCGATGACATGAATAACATTATCATGCTGAAATTACACCTGTCAAGGGGTAGGATTATATTAGGTCGCAAGTAAACATTCCATTCTTGTTGGAAGTGTTGGAAGCATGAAAAATGAGAAAGTGTAAGGATCTGAGTGACTTTGATGAGGGCTAAACTGTGATGACTAGAGGATGAGGTCAGAGCATCACCAAAACGACAGGTCTTGCGGGGTGTTTCTGGTATGCAGGGGTTAGTACCTACCGAAAGAGGTCCAAGGAAGGACAACAAGGCTCACTGATGCATGTGGGAGTGAAGGCTAGCCCATCTGATCCCACAGAAGAGCTACTGTAGCACAGATTGCTGAAAACGTTCATGCTGGTTATGATAGAAAGGTGTCAGAACACACAGCGTATCACAGCTTGCTGCATATTACAGTTTACTGGACTTAAAGGATCTACTGCTTTTGGTGCCAGACACCACAGCACACCTTCAGAGGTGTCAGAGAGAAAGTCCATGCCTCAACGAGTCAGAGATGTTTTGGTGGCACAAAGGGGCCCTATACAATATTAGGTGGGTGGTTTTAATGTTATAGCTGATCGGTGTATAGCAACTCTGCAGATAGGCCACAGATATTTTACAATGACTGGTTTTGGAAGAAAACCAAAAAAAAGAATCTGAAGAGTTTATTCATATTTCTGTATGATTCAATTTCTACAAAACCTGAAAAGCACAACTGTGAGCTTCTAATGCTAAATGTATCCTTCCTTTTAAACCTAATGTACTTTAATAAAGAAAAAAATCAGTTTTTAACATCATACATGAAAGCTTGACTACAGCACTTCTAAAATAAACAGTTGTAAGATGAGTAAGAGCTCCATTTCCTCTGCGTGGAGGCGAAGTTCTGACATTTTCCTCCTACAGTCATATTATTTGTTGTATCTAAGGCAAACATTACATCCAGCAAGTCAGTACAGTAACTCTGTGACGCAGCTGTGTTATGCTGCAGTTGAAGGGGTTTCAGGAGAGGTTAATAGGCTATCTTTGTCTTAAATAAATTATAGCTACAAAGAGACAGGAATGTGTTGTAATAACAGTCACTGAACCATTTTCATTCTAGAACCGGCTGTACTGAGGTGTAACTGTAGAACTGCCATAGCTCCAGTCACAGTCACCTTCGATAACACTACTGGAACAGTGAGTGCCGGTGAGACTCTAAAGGTCTGTGACACTTTAACAAATAGTACATAGTCCAAATAAAGTTTTCTGTGTTGTAGAACAGTGAGGAGTGAGCTGGGATATTTAATAGTAATTATATGGAGTTTGTAACAGTAAAACACAACAACAACAACAACAACAACAACAATAATAATAATTATAATAATTCTTTTTATACTACAGGTGATTTAATAGATCATGATCTAAGAGAGTCACGTCTTTGGTAGTGTGGTGGTTAATTTCAGCCAGTCATCACTTTGTTGCACTTGGTTGCCTTGAATTTGGACTGGAATTAGTTCATTCTTTCCACAGCGTAGTGGGCACAGAGCCTGGACCATTCTGCCATGTACTGACTATGAAAGTCATTTTTTTCTGCAGAGTTTCCACTGGAACTGTCTACCACCTGACTAAGAGGTTTTTTTTTTTTTTTTTAGATTATATGACATTTCTTGTATAAGCTCCTGTAACTTTTCTTATTTTGCAAAGGGTGTAGTTTTCTTTTCCTACTATATGTTCTGTTGTTTACATTGGTATGTACTACACTAATGCTGTTCTCATCTCTGCTCTAGTGGTTTGAACAATCTTTACAATCTTCTGTATGTTATATACTTATTTAGATTTGCATCAGTATAACATACAATATGACTGACTTGTAGAACGTCAGAAAGAGGTTGTGGGATTGTTGCAGTGTAATTGTCAGGTTTTTAAATCAGTTCAGGGTGTGAGAGTCTATGAAATCATAGGGAATGCTTTCAGAATGTCTACTGTACATTCAGTCTGTAGCAGTGTATGGCAGAAAGCCTTGTTCTTTTGGCAGACAAACCCATCCTTCAGCACTGTGAATGATGTTTGGAGACAAAATGTTCCGGATGCTTCTTCAGCCTAATCTGAAACTGCAGATCCTGGTCCTACTGGTCTCGCCCACTTTATGCCTGCATTCAGTGACATTCAGTGATGAGCTCAACGGTATCACATTAGTTTGTCCCATATCTGTGCTTAATGTTGTCACCAAAATGTACACTACCAGTCAAAAGTTTGGACACATCTTCTCATTCAACGATTTCCTTTGTTTTTATCATTGAATACATTGTAGATTAATATTGAAAACATCACCTATTGCTCTGAGGACATCTTGGCATTTTTTCAATCAGATTCATGAGGGATCGACCTGGAATGGTATTTAATTAACAGGTGTTCTTCGTCAAGAGTTCATTAGTGGAATTTATTGCCTTCTTAATGTGTTTGTGATCATCAGTTGTGATGGTCGGGTTGGTACACAGTTAGTGATCCTGTTTCACTTCGGTTCTGCTCCACATTATGGCGAGAACCACTGAACTAAGTAAAAAGAAACAACAGTCCATCATTACCTTTTACAAAACATGTTCTGGTTTGTTTAACGCTTTTTTGTTTACTGCATAATTCCATGTGTTCCTTCATCATTTTTCTTTTTCAATATTAATTCACAATGTAGAAAATAATAAAAACAAAGGAAAAACATTGAATGAGAAGGTGTGTCTAAACTTTTGACTGGTAGTGTATTAAAACTGTGTATTACTTATATTACTAATGACATTTTATTATTTTTTAAGTCCTCTTGTTTTGTCTTGTCTCTACTGAAACCTGCATCCCACATAGATTTTTAGGAAGTTCACGGAAAGTCTGTTATAACCTTGTGGCCTAGATCAGGTAAGTCCATGAAGTTCATTCGTTTGGTTGATTCATTCAGTGCCCTACAGCACTGTGGACTCCACACGTTAATCAGTGTGTCTGCATGTCCAGAGAAGACCTGAGATTTGGACTGGCAAGTCTAGGCCCCACCACTCAGCAGAGCAAGCAGAGAAAAGGCAAATATGTTTACTAACCAAAAGATCCATTCTAAGGGTCTTTCTCATTCACACAAGGTAATGAAACTAATTACAGGCATTTATTCCAGCTCCATTAGCTTAAATGTTTTTGAGCCAGATAGTGGAATGGATGCACTTTGTTGTTAGATATATATAAAAAAAAACAGAATCACGTAACCTTACAAAAACAATGGACCACCATCAAAACAACACACTAGAACAGTATGAGCACATTACTGTGCACTGCGAGTAATTTCAAAGAATGCAGCAAATAAAACCCACATTCACAATCACATGAATCACTACATCAGAGTTGTGGATATTAATAAAACAAGACAAGACAAATAAACAACAGGAAATTGCTGTGGAAAAACTCAAGATGCTTCACTGATAAGAACATGCTGATTTCACAGTTGTTAGCTTCTTTAATAATGTTTTGGTGGACTTTTTTTATCCAAATGAATTTTATTTTTACATTTTATAAGGAATCCAATGTTTAATTTTACAAAAAATCAGTACATTAAGTTTCTTCTTTCAGGAGAGGAGCTTCATTTTTCCAGCCTGAAGCCAGTATTTGCAGGTGTTACAGATTTGTGTACTTTCTGAGTGCCATTAAATGTTGTGCTTAAAAGGAAGTAGTTGAAATGTTTTGAAGTCTGATTGGAAGCAGAACACACACTGGAGTTTCTGGCCCACCATCAGAAAATGCACATGGCGCATGGATGAAAAGACTGCATGAAAGTGGAGTTTTAATGTGTCTTTTTTCATGATGGAAATCTTCCCCTAAAGTGTTATTAAGTTGATATATGTAGAAAGTGACAAGGGCAGATTGTGAACTGATTGCCCCAGTGTGCCCAATCTGCATTTTGCCTGAAGACAATATGATGAACTGGTCTCATGATACAATTGCTGTGTAGTTAAATTAATTCAGATAGGCAGTGAGAGATAGCAGCGGATTTCAGCTTGCGTGTTTGATTGTCATTCATGGTATTCAGAAATGGGAAAGCATTTGTATGTGCGTATATATATATATATATATATATATATATATATATATATATAACAGTGTGTTCGTGTGTTCTTTGTGAAAGCCAAATCTCCCTTGTAGTTCCCTTAAGA